>VDFB02330638.1:95593-130800 GCA_007258455.2 Sequoia sempervirens
TGCTTTTCTAACAAAAATAGCACCAATTTGTGTACGTCCCTCTTTTGAACCCCTTAATCTCAACCATTTTCAAAATAAATTAGTAGTTTAAAAAGTAAACTCGAAGCACTTCGATCCTTGTTTTGTTCCATCTCAAAATTTTGGAGTGTAAATCCATCCTTTTGATTTCTCATGTAATAAGGTCAGTATTTCTAATTTCAAAAAAAAAGTGGCCACTTAAGCCCCTTGTAGAACCATCTTGGTGCACTTACCCTTTAAGGCTTAAATCATTATATTTTCTAAAAATATGTGATTTCAGCAAAAAATAGAATCTCCCAAAAATTGCAAACCAACTTTGTGGGATCACCCAAAAGGAGGTTTATTAAGTGAAATATAATGAAAGGGTCCTAGAAAAGTGTTAAAGTGGGTTACAACACTTCACAACACTTTTACAAGATATCCTAGAATTCTTAATGATTCACAAGGGTCCAAGACCTAATGTGAATGTGTTGACCAAATTACAACATTAAATCTAGGCAAAATCAAGCCAAATTCCACTAGGAGGGCCTAGACATGAGAAAAAGTAGAAGGGTTACTTTTTTCATGTCCACAACCTATTCAATCTTTTAGAGATACAATTGTCACCACATCTCCTATTGTTACAGGTAAACACTCCATTCCCTAGCTTAATATCAATCAAATTCAAAAAAATAATATTGTCCTTAAAATTTGTAGATGAGGCCTCCAATCTATTATATCCCCTTCTTTTTTCATGATGCAAATAATAGCATTATAGTATCCAAACATGATCTAAGGAAAATAAGGAGCTAAGCATCACACAAACCAAATATGGTACAAAAGACAAGATTTACCCACATTATCAGTTAGGGCATACACATGTTGGTGAGAAAAAATAGGTTCTCTAGAATCCACATTGGAAGCAACCAATGACATCAAATGCCTACTAGAAATCTGCCAAAACAGGCTAATCTTATGATGATCCCACAAATAGGCAATCCCACTAGCACTACCCTAAGCACTAATGTATTAACACTGACCCCTCCACCATAATTTAGTGGCAATGTTTATTATTCCTTCCACTACCAACTTGGATCTTCAATAAACATAACATCAAGAGAATACTCTATGATCAAATCATGAAAAACCTTGTTTCTATGGATGTTGTTCAAACCCCTCACATTCCATGATAGGACAATCATCTTTGAGGAACCTTAGAAACATAGGAATCAATAGTCTTAATAGAACTTGTTTCCACTAAATTTTCACCCATTACTTTTATCTTCTCCTGATCCTTCTGCCACCAAAATTTAGAAGTCTTATCAAGACCTCCTTTTTTATGGACTTTTGTTGAATTCCTAATGAGGGCGGTACTTTACCACCTTTTCTTGGAGCCATATTTCCCATTTCTGATGGTTGTAATTTAGGATTCAGATCCATGCTATCTACCATTTCATTAATCTTGAGTTGTTCTACACCATAGACAGACTCATGCACCTAATTTGTGTCCATTTTTGAAGCAATAAAATCACCATATAGACCACTTTGATTAACATTCTCCCTAGACAATGGATGCTCAACACTCACAAAGCCTTCCCTAATGATCAATAAATCAGCAACCACCTCTTGCTTATCCAAATCCTTTAGAGCCTCAAACTTCTTGAAGGTATCCTCACCCTTTCTATCCTTAAAGGTCCTTTTCAAACCTTTTCCCTTATTATGTGGTTTAATTGGAACAAAACCTTCCTTATCCACATCACCTTATAGCATAGGGGATTTCCCCTTATTTTTCCTATGCCTTGAACTAGGAAGTACATCAGTTGAAACCCCATTGGATGAAGGACTAGCTAGGTATTTTTTGGGTATTTTTGTTGCAAATGACCATACTCATGGAAAACCTGACACCGAAAAGGGAGGGCTTCATATTCTAGCTATTGAATCCATAAATTAGATCCAAGACATATTTCCAAAGAATTCAAATAGTGGGTTATTTAAATCAATCTCAACATAAATATGAGCACAAGAAATTACCTTCTTATCCATTGTCTATTGTAATGAACCCATCAACTTTCCCCAATAAAAGTGATCATGTGTAGAATATCATTTTTCCAAAATTTCAATGAGAGCCATCGGAGCAACACCCAAATCAAAAACCTTGAAGGTAGCTCCTCAGCTGGGTTAAATCCAACATGCCAAGGCTTAATGAACAAGCCAACTTGGTTGTAAAAATAAGGACCCCCTTCATAGGCATTATTATGATCTATCAAGGATGAGAACACCACCATGAAGTAGTTATTGGCCACCAACATAACCTCCATATCACCCTCCAGATCCCAAACCATTTGAGATCATGATTCCAAAAAAGGAAGAGATACCTTAATACTTATAAATTTACAAATCGATGCATGGTTCAATAGGTAGCTAACATCGTCTACTGTAGATTCAGGCTATATCACCAACATCAAATGATCTTTGCTTCTCTCAAGGCATCCATCCACTTTAGGTATCCGGGGACCTCCATTCAGTGTAGGATCCTCCCCTTACATGTCATTTTTTAAGAAACAAATCACTTTGGTATGCTTAGATTAAGGTTGAGAAAACCTTGACACCACATCATGAAAGGGTTTACTCTCCTTTACCCTTGAACTGCTTACTATAACCAAGCCACAATATTAAAAAATAAAAAGAAAAAAAATAAAAATGAAGAGGGGAGACCCCTCACTCCCTCTCCCTGCAACCCCCACATTTTCGCTCAAAAACTCCTAGCTACGAATCCCCCGAACACCCCATGGTAGCACACCAATAGCCCCACCTCCTACACAGTACAAAGGACACCCATTTGTAGCCATGAAGGGAATGCATGCCCTACCATAGCCTATAGACCACCACACACCCACACAAACCCACCATCATCCAACTTGTCCTATCCATTTCTTATATTTTAATATTTTTTAATTTACACAAATGTTAGTTATATTTAATTTCATAGTTTTCTCACAACATAAATAATTTTTAAATCACAAACATATTTTTAATTTTTTTAAGGGTTAAAATAATACAATTCCTATATATGTTTTAGTTTCCCACACAATATTCTAGGATTTAAAATGGTTGCAATTATTTGTGTAGTTGATGCAAATTTACAATTTATTATGGATTAGGATTTCATGTTGAATTCCCTTACATGAGCCTAATAAACCTTTATTTGTGTTGTTATTTTAGGTAAATTTCTTCTAAAATAGGTCAAATTTATAATGCCTTTATAACAAATTTTGACATTAAACCTGCTTTTTGTTTAGATAACTACCATTTTCAGAAACTATCAAAATATCCTCTCTTAACATAAAGAAATATGTATAGATATAAAAAAAATTTAAAAATAGATTATAGTTATATTTTCCTTCACAAATAGTTGGAAATTACACATAAAATGTCTTTTACCTTAACATTTATTCCGACAGTTTTTATTTTCAAACAAAATCTTCCCACACAATACAAAGTTTTATTTTTCCTATTTAATAAAATAAATTGTGGGCCTTAATGTTACTTAATTCTTACATAAGAAACCATTAGAAAAATACCACTATATTTTTAGAAAACATATTTATTCTTTTAATATTGGCCTAGCAAAATTTCATCTTCTATGCAAAACAAAACATTAAATAGGCTTCGAGAAATAGGTTGGTGCAAGCCAACAGTAAATTTTCAAGTTTTTTTGGCGGTCATCACCATTCTTGAGGTCATTTTTAGGTCTATAATGGAGATCCACGTTGGAAAGGATATTATGGAACACATTCTATTTTTTACTAGTACTAGCAACCCTGGTTTCCAAGAAAACAATTGTCCAAAGCGATAGAAGAGGTTTTTGATTTTTGTGGATATGATATGGAAGTCGCATCCAACACACATCTAGTGACGTTTCCAAATAATGTCCCTCTAAAGTTTTATTTTCCTAATAATATTTCTCTTGATAAGGTCCTATATCATGGCAATATTTAGAAATAGTGGCGATATGGGAAAGAGGCATGAAAAAGGCAGATCTCATCCTAAAACTATGCTCTAGTAACATATCTAAACAATATTGTTCTGGATAAGGATTTGGTTCAATGAAATTTCAAGAATCAAGCATTCAAAGCGGATAAGGCTAAGGATATTGATGGAGGACTCTTAATGGAGTGACATCATATAATACAAAAACAACAAAGGAGTGTGTGGGTGCCAAAAGGGGAAGGGAAAAGATTTCCAAATGCCCAGTTGGAATGATGAAAATATGGGGGGGCTCTCTTTTGCTTCTAGGGTTTTAGGCCTAAAAGGAGAGGTTATTTTCAACCTTTCACTCAAGAACAAACCCTTGAGATTTCAATGCAAGGGAGATTGAAATATGGAAAAGGGATGGTTCTAGGGATTGAATGGGATAGAATGAGGGGCTCACCACCAAGTGTAAACTTGGAAAAGACAATGTAATGGAAAACACAATGTGATATGCAAAAAAATGCTAAATGACCTAAATAGATAAACAAAATGCAATAAAAAGCTATGAAACTAGAAGTGTGCACCTGAAAAGTTGAAGAAGGCGGAATGAAGGTTTGGATCATAGAAAACTCTGTTGTTGTAGTTGACAGGGATTCATATGCTAGGTTGGGCAAATCATTCTAGTTTTCAAGAAAATGCTCTAGAATAGGTTTCAGCCAAAAGGGTATCCAAATATGTAAAAATATTGATCAAGCATGTACAATAGGATTCATTCACCAATAGTGGAAAATCAGTCCACTTCTGCTTCTTTGGAAATTCTGAAGCGGATTTTCTGCCTCTCATTCTGCTTTTCTTTTCTTGACTAGTTTTTGGATCCAAAACTGTAAAATACCACTTGTAGGTCTTCTCCAAGATTCTCCAAGGCTATGTGGCAACTTTAACAACTTTTAGGAATTTGACAACCTTTCTCCAACTTGGCTTCTTGGAAAATCTACAAACTATCCCTTCAAATCACACACAAGAAGAGGGAATAATGTTGTGGGGGTTAGGGAATAGGGGTTTTCCTTGGTCAAACCCCTTGTTGGTAATTAAACCTTGAAATGAGAGAAAATATGAAAAGAGAATGATTAATGAATAAAAGACTATGTTGCAACTCACCAAACTCTTGTAATAAAGTGTTGCAATTATGCTTGAAATGGCTACAATGGATGTGCTTCTTGACTCTAGCTTGAAGGAGATAGATCTTGAATTTAATGATTGCTTAGATTATGAACTTCTACATCACAAATGTTAACACAATAACAAAAATGACAAATGCAACCTTTGACATGATGAATGGCACTTGAAGAATGCTCTTGAAAGCTTAATAATCTACCCTTGAAATTCCTTGAATGCTCTTATGAATGCTTAAGTTCTCTTTTGAACAATTGAAGTGATGTCTTGAATGCTAGGTATTGAATATGAGTGAAAGAAATTTGTATTTATACTTAATTATGCAAGAATTCTCGAAATTACAACACTACAAGCTGACATCAGATCTAGGACAATAAAAACCCACCAAAAATTTGATTTCACTTTAAATTTTGGTCACATTGGACTCATTCGCCCAAGATGGTGAATGAGTCCCATCACACAATGTATGGGACCAAAAATGAAAAGAGTCTAGAAATGTGTGAAACCTACATCGGGGCCAAAAAGACCTAGGTGGGAATCATTCACATAAGGTGGTGAATGATTCCTAGACACTAAATCTAGGCCACACAAGCCAGGAGCACCTAAATTATGATTGGTTATTGATTGGTGTCAGGATTATCCTCGAAAAGATGCAATAAATGAGACTTGTGGATGCAAAATACAACCAATTAAAGCATAAGAAATCCCATTTATTAATGACAAGCCTAGAATAATTTGAAAGTGTGTTACAAAACTTTTCAACACTCCAAATATGGAAAGGTTAAGATTAATTGTGATTGAAATTATGTTTATTATGCTTAGTTAATTGATAAAAACCTAGAAAAGTGTGAAAGTGTGTTACAACACTTCAGAACACTTTTTCAAGGCACCATTAAATTCTATTAGTTCACAAGGGCCCAAGACCTAATGTGAATGTGTTATCCACATTACAACACTAAATCAAGGCAACATTAAGCAAAAATACTCAAGGAGGACCCAAACGAGTGTGAAAAAGCTGAAGGACCCTTTTTTTGACACTACATTTATCCCCCACTTTAATGAGTGGATGAACCTACTTCAAACTCACACTAAAGTAGAAAAACACACACCAAGAGGGGTTCAAATGAACCAATGCTAGCAAGATGAGATGACAACAATCAAGAGGGGTGATCAAGCCCCCATGATCAAGATCCCATGACAAACCAACATAAGCACAAAGGAATACACATGAAAATGATATAAAGAACAATGGAAAGGCCAATCATACACTGCCAAAGATGAAAAAGGAGAAAAGAAATAAAAAGAATTGGATCAAGCTTTGACCATTCATCCATCTCGATGTGGATCAGATCTAGGTTGTTTGTCTAGAAAATGCATACCCACTTTGAGGCGACGGAACTCCTAGCTGTCCACTAGGTGAGAAGTCCTAAAAGGTGAGAAACATACACTCATGGATGGTATGCACTCACACACATGCAAGTGGCTATGGGGAAAGTCATGTCTCATATTGGACTTCCCACTCAACCATACCAAAGTTATAGCTCCTTACAAATTTAATAAGGAATCACACAAAAATGCTTTTTGAGCTTCATGAAACAAGTAAAACTTGGTATGCTTAGAGCTCATGAACAAACATGATGGCACTACAAGAATGAAAATTATGTTATTCAAGGTGGCCATATAACAAAAATGCAAAATGAAAAAATATGAAATGTTCAAAGGATTTTTGCTTATTTCATGCGAGGTCTTTAACTTAGGGGACATTGTGCCTAATGTCTCTAAGAGAGGACCAATCAAAGAATAGAAAATTTTCAACTTAGGGGATGTAGTGTGTCAAATAAATACACTAAGAGGAAGGTAATATGCTAACAGAGATCAACTCATGAAGGAAACTACACCCAATTTCATCCACAAAGCAACAAACACATCGTATGAAATAAGAAGGTTGCACTAAGAATCGAGAAAAATGAAAATGGAAGAGAATAATGCCAATGTATGTACCCACTTTAAAGAAATTGTTGAACACCATATTGTGAGAAATTACTTAAAGTAGCAAATGAAAAATGTAAACAAGAAAGAAGACATGAGAGACAACTTGGAAAGCCCTATGCCAATTCATATATTTTTGAGTAAAGTTGTGTCATGTAAAAGAAAAATAAAAGAGAGGGGTTGCCCCCAAAATGAAAACACCAAACACATAAGGGATCTATGATTTGGAGTCAGTATGTTCTTTGCTACAATGTTTTTTTTTTGTTTTTTTGTTTGTTTTAGACAGCCTGGAACTATCATCATGCCCAAAATACACATAGAACTAGAAGAATGACACAAAGAGAGTGAAAAAAAAAGAAAAACCTTTTAGGTCAACATGAAGGAGACATGAATGTCTCGATGCCTTGCATCATCCCAAAAAGGAAAGCACAAGAAAAAGAAAAAGATGAAATGAAAAGGAAAAGTAAAAGAAAGCCTTTTGGGTAAACAAGAAGGAGACATGAATGTCTCGATACCTTGCATCATCCCCAAAAGGAAAACTCAAGAAAAAGATAAAGATGAAAAGTGAAAGTGATGCAAGAAATAGAGAAGAATGAAGGTACAAATAGAAGAATTTCACAAAGAGAGAGAGAAAATCAAACATAACATCACGGGGGATCACATTACGCACATGCAATCAGACGAAAGAAAAATAAAAAGGAAAAGGAAAAAAACTAGTAAAGAAAATGTGATTCAACCTATGAGCAAGTCATCCACCTCCCAATCATGTTTTTTGTATATCGAAGGTGAGCAACTAGCCAAAGGGAAAAGGGAAAGTGTCTAACTAGGAGAAGCAAGGTTCAACACTCTTTATAGGAGATTTTTTGTTTAATCTCATGGAAGAGGAAAAAAAATTGTTCAATTCATTATACACCTCTTCGTTGATTTTAGTGGTCTCATCATCATCATCCAAGTTAACCACAACAAGAGGTCAAATGATTATGTCCATTGAAGAGTTCAACTCTTTTTGTGGTTTTTGTATTGGGTCATTTTGCTTCGGTTGGGGAGGGGGGTCATCATGCATTTCTTTAGTCAAGTTCGGATCTTGATTTTCTTTGTTTAATTCTTCATGTAACTTGCGAGTAAGGGCACAATGTCTAGGCCTATGCTCTCTAGCACCTCTATTTCTTTTTGTTTTCTTTTCAAGTTGTGTAGGAGCGAGTTAATCAACTGTAGATTTCTTTCCTTCCCTAAGGGGAGGAATGAAAGTAACCATAAGGGGTTGTTCATCCATTTTCTCTTTGGCATTGTAGACTTGTTTTATTCTAGGAGGCATGACGAGGTTGGTTTCATTGTCTCTTGGTATTTTGGAGGATGTAAGTGAAGTTTATGTTTTTGGTTGGTCTTGGTTGTTTGGTTCTTGTTTAGGTTGAAGGATTGTTTCATCTAGAATGGGAGGTTTGGAGGTGGATGGGGACATGTTTCAGAGGGATATTTCTACTATCT
This sequence comes from Sequoia sempervirens, assembly GCA_007258455.2. Classification (NCBI taxonomy): domain Eukaryota; kingdom Viridiplantae; phylum Streptophyta; class Pinopsida; order Cupressales; family Cupressaceae; genus Sequoia; species Sequoia sempervirens. The sequence continues at coordinate 104,210 of VDFB02330638.1, forward strand.
TCTTTGCCTTGAACTTTTGATCAAACAAGAAAAAGAAGTATTCTCTTGGCTTTATAGGTTCCATGGGCTCCAGCCAAAAGGCATCTAGGGAAAATTATCCTCTAGAGGATAAAGGGTTAAATCCACTATGGTGAACAATGAATATGTCATTTTCAAAGGGAAACTTTAAGCATTTATGGACAACCTAAGGGATAACTTTCATGGAGTGAAGCCATGGGTGGCCTAGCTTCACATGAAATTGGTCCGACTGCGAGATGATGGAGAATGTGACATCTAATGTTTTTGGTCCTATCTACAATGGTAGGGTGATCGATCCTATCATAGGGCATGAGAAACCATTATGTGTCTTGATCTATTATTTTGGTCTATCATATTCATTTTGATAGAAATTCCTTCGGTGATAACATTATCTCCATAGGTAGGATCTATTAGTATCCCATTAGTGGGCTTTTCATAGATACGACCGGCTATGTAGAGAGGACCATTAGGTAAATGTTTAAGTATATCTTTAGAGGAGAAAGAAATGTCAAGAGGAGTCTTAGGTCATCCCTTACAAGGGATGACATCTATTTCCCCTTATCGTTTCATCTATAGGATTAACATTGATAGCATTATTTGGAACAAAAGCATTGTTTTCATCATCTGTATTAACATTCATCACATCATTCTTTGTAGTTTTGTTGGATTTGACTAATGAAATATTTTGTTTGGGAATTGGGTTGGTAAAAAATTGAACATTATGGTTTGGAGGGGCAACAGACTTATTTCCTTGATCACTCACACCTCCAATGGATAGACAACTAGAATCAATGAGGTCTTGCACAAGATGTTTAAGATGCTTGCAATGTTCTGTGTCATGTCCATTTTGTCAATGATAGTGGCAATAAGAATTTGATTTAAAGCTTAGGGGTAAAGGCTTATTAGGTTATGGTGTTTTGATGGGTAGCAAGGTAATCATTTGTTGTTCTAGGAGTTGGGACATTGTGTTATGGAGGGTATCGGGCAAAGGAGTGAATTTTCTTTCTAGATCTCCATAACTAAAGGGAATCGTCGCTTTGAAAGAAGCTACCTAGATTTTGACATTTTGAGTTGGTTTTTGAGGGGTTTTGAATTGAAGGAACCCCCAATATTTTATTTTCTAAAAGGTTGGGAATTTCTTTGGTTTATGGATTTGAATCTCTCGATTCGACTAGAACTGGACTTTGTATCTTGACTACTAACCAAATTTTGATAATCACAGAGGGCAGTGCATAGGTGCATAAAGGATGGTAATTTCATCATGGTCAACTTATTTGGAATCTTAGTTTGCAATTTTTCTATAAACATCTTTTGAAGGTGTGGCTCGGGGACCTTGGCATCGATTTGGGAATAGAGCGATTGATAGTGTGAGATAAAATCATTTATCTTTTCATCCTCTTTTTGCTTGCATCTCATCAAATTGGCCAAGGTCATATTGGGAGTCATGTGCACTTGGAAATGGCTTACAAATGCCTCAACACGTTCATTGAATGAACAAATTAATTTGTTTGGTAAAGAAGAGAACCATTCCAAGGAGGTGTCTTTTAAGGGCCTAGGAAAAAGTTTTTCCAATAGTTTATCATCAAGGATAAAGTCACTACATAAGGTAGTGTAGGCATTGACATGATTAGAAGGATATCCCTTCCCTTAATATTTCTCAAATCTAGGAACCTCTACACCTTGTGGCATCGGTGTTTGTAATATCTCCAAGGATAATGGACTACTTTTGATATAATATGTAGGTTAGAAATTTTGATTTTGGTTGATGGTAGAAATTTTCTTTTGAAGGCATGAAATAGATTGGGAAAAAGTTGTGTTATGAGAGGTTCATTGCTTGTGTTATGAGATGGAATTGAAAGTGGTGATGGAGTGTATGTGGTCATAGGACAAGTGAATGGAATCCTTATGGGTGGTAATGTAGGAGATATAACTTGTGATGCTACATAGGAATTAGGGATGCTAGCAGGAATACCTAGGGAAGGAATGATGAAAATATGGGGGGATTTCTTTCACTTCTAGTGTTTTGGAATTAAAGGAGAGATGTTATTTTCAACCTTTCACTTATGAACAAACCATTGATATTTCAATGCAAAGGAGATTGAAATCTAGCAAAGGGATGGTTCTAGAGATTGAATGAGATAGAATGAGGGGTTCACCACCAAGTGTAAACTTGGAAAAGATAATGCAATGGAAAACACAATGTGATATGATAGCAAATGCTAAATGACCTAAAAAGATAAACAAAATGCAGTAAAAATCTCTGAAACTAGAAGTGTGAAATTGGAAAGTTGAAGAAGGCAGAATGGAGGTCTAGATCATTAAAAAAATTGTTTTTGAAGTTAACTGGGACTCATACGCCAGGCTGGGAAAATCAATCCGGTTTCTAGGAAAATGCTCTAGAACAAGTTTCATCCAAAAGGGTATCCAAATCTGTAAAAATATTGACTAGGCTTGTACAGTGGGACTCACTCGCCAATAGTGGAAAATCAGTCCACTTTTGCTTTACTATAAATTTTGAAGTGGATTTTGTGCCTCTCGATCTGCTTTGCTCTTCCTAGCTAGTTTTTGGATCCAAAATTGCAAAATACCACCTATAGGTCTTCTCCAAGCTTCTCCAAGGCTTTGTGACAACTTTTAGAAATTTGAAAATGTTTCTCCAACTTAGCTTCTTGGAAAATTTGCAACCCAGCCCTACAAGTCACACACAAGAAGAGGGAAAAATATTGTGGGGGTTAGGGAATAGGGGTTTTCCTTGGTCAAACCCCTTGTTGGTAATTAAACCTTGAAATGAAAGCAAATATGAAAAGAGAATGATGAATAAACAAAATACTATGTTACAACTCACCAAACTCTTGCAATAAAGTGCTACAATTATGTTTGAAATGGATACAATGGATGTGGTTCTTGACTCTAGCTTGAAGGAGATAGATCTTGAATGCAATGCTTGCTTGGATCATGAACTTTTACATCACAAATGTTAGCAAAATAACAAACATGAAGAATGCAACCTTTGACATGATGAATGACACTTGAAGAATTCTCTTGAAAGCTTAATACTCCGCCCTTGAAATTCCTTGAACGCTCTTATGAATGCTTAAATACTCTTGTGAACTCTTGAAGTGATCTCTTAAGTGCTAGGTGTTGAATATGAGTGAAATAACCTTGTATTTATTCTTAATTATGCAAGAATTCCCAAAATTACAACACTACAAGCTGACATCAGATCTAGGAGAATAAAATCCCACTAGAAATTTGATTTAAATTTGAATTTTGGTCACACAAGAATCATTCACCCAAGGTGGTGAATGAGTCCCATCGCATATAATGTATGGGACCAAAAATGAAGTGTCTAGAAATGTGTGAAACTTACATTAGGGCCACAAAGACCTAGGTGTGACTCATTCACCCAATGTGGCGAATGAGTCCCAAACACTAAATCTAGGCCACATAAGCCAGGAACACCTAAATTATGATTGGTTATTGATTGGTGTTAGGATTATCCTCGAAAAGATGCAATAAATGAGGCTTGTGGATGAAAAATAGGGACAATTAAGTATAAGAAATCCCAATTATTAATGACAATCCTAGAGGAATGTGAAAGTGTGTTACAACACTCCAAATAAGGCACAGTTAAGATTAATTATGATTGAAATTATGATTATTATGCTTAGTTAATTGATAAAACCCTAGAAAAGTGTGAAAGTGTGTTACAACAGTGCTTCACAACACTTTTGCAAGGCACCATTAAATTTCATTAGTTGACAAGGGCCCAAGACCTAATGTGAATATGTTATCCACATTACAACACTATATCAAGGCAACATTAAGCCAAAATCCACAAGGAGGACCCAAAAAAGTGCAAAAAAATTGTAGGACCCTTTTTTCGACACTACACCAGTATCAAAATCAAAGGTGTAGGAGTTGCATTAATGTAAACCTCTCAGATGACCTTCTCTACTTAGATTCCCAAGATCTACAAGACAAAGCACTTATTTGTAATTTTTTCCAATTTTTTCTCTCGATTGATCTTTTAAACAATTTGATTTATCAAGATTGGGAATGGGTGTTTAATCAAGTTTTTTATGTAGATTAGGGAAATAGGATTTTTATTGTTTTGTTTTCTTCAAAAGTGGAAAGAGATGTTTTTAGGGTTAATTCATGGGTCTTTGAGGGATTGGGTTTATTGACTCAGCTCTGGTATCCAAATTTTAACCCTAAATTAGCACAAATTAAGTTTGTACCATTTAAGTTACAAATGCACTCTTTGCCATTGGAATATAGAGAGCCTGAAATTCTTGAGATTCTAGCTAATTAGCTAGGAATTTTCTTGAAATATGATTATGATTTTTTCGAACACCCAGCTAAACCTGTTAGGGTTTGTCTTCCTAGATACATTCAAAGACTTCCCAAAAACTTTGTGTATAAATTCAAAATCAAGAGTTTGGGTATAAATTCTAATGTTTGTAATGTGTGTCACATAATGGGTCATCATGCTAGATATTGTAAAAGAAAAGCACAATAGAAAGTAGTGGAACAACCTACAAAAAATGTGGAACAAGTAAGCCTCATAAGTTTCCTGGGAATGATTTTTCTGACTTGAATAAGGGTGATCCCACATAAGTGGTTAACACTTTTTTGGAGGAAGGAAAAAATGGTTTTGGGTGTTTGTACAAAATTAAGGGGTTCACTCGAACCCAATGGTTTCAGTGAATCGTTTAAAGGGTTCAAAAAAAGTTCGCTCAACCCTAATGTTCACTCGAACCCCTTGCATTCAATGAGTTTTAATATTAAAATAAGGGGGTTCAAATGAAAGGGGGTTCGATCGAACCCCCTAATTATTTATTTTTAAAGAAAATGCTTGTTGATTTCGACAGTCATTTTCACATGGGAAAACAGTGCATGTGAATGGGCGAATTGTTGGGTGAACAGGTGAACGAGCCACCTTCTCAACCTCCACAATATATCACCCTCCAAGGTGTCCTCCAAAGGTTGGTTACATGCTTCCCATTTTCATACATGGCTATAAATTGTATTTGGTTGAACCCTAAATACAGCGAAATCAATTTTCTGCATGATTCCATGGGACCCAATTTTGTGTAAATTTTAAAACATTCAAAAAAAATGATACAATAATTTTTGTAAAGTTTCAAACATTCAAAAACTATAATATATACCCTATTCTAAAGCTACCATTTTGGCAAAAAGGTTGTGGAATTTTCCTTTACAATGTCAATTGCATTTTCTTCAAAGTTTCTAAATCATTTTCAACAAACCCATTTACATGAACATAATTTGGCTTTATAGCTACCAATTGCATTTGTGCTATAATTTAAATGCTTTGATGGATGTCCATACCCTGTTCCAAAACCCCCATTTTTGCACAGGGATTGAGAATGGCAACAAATATAAAACATATAATCTATTTTCAATAGCTCTTCCTTAAACTTGAACACCTCCATATCCATGAAACATATTTAGGATTTATATAAAACATGTAATCTATATTATATCCTTTAAATGCTTTGATGGATGTCCATACCCTATTCCAAAGCTCCCATTTGGCACAAGATTTGAGGATGCAAACAAAGGTTGTATAATATGTCTTTACATTTGCCAACTTGGCTTTACTTCTACCAATTGTATTTTCTTTAAAATTTCTAAAGTATTTTCAACAAATCCATTTTGTGTACATCCTGCACAGGGTATTCCATGAGAACACATTTCTTGGAGGCATTCTGTCAAATATTTTAAACATTGAGATTTTTTTTTTTTGATATAAAACCTTTTATTTATAATATGTAATATTATCATCTATAAATTTCATGAGACATTGAGATTGAAGCTTTTTTTATATAAAAAATTTAATTTATGGGAAACTTACATCCTTACATGAACTCCTTTCTTACTCTTCACAAATATTTCTTTCCATTCACCTAGTCTGTAGGGTAGAGAATTTAAATAATGTCTCTTCAATTACATCATTTTGCAATTTGGTGGCCAAAAATAATTTTTAAAAGCTAAAATTATACCTATAAATAAAGATAAATTTATGAGCTTTATCTTGTATAATAAAGCTTTCACTTCTCTAAATTTATTATCTCTCTATATATACAAAGTTGAACAACTAAAGCATACTTAAGCTAAGATTATCCTAACTCTACAATTTTTTTCCCATATCTTTAACAACCATTTCATTATCTTTTATAATAGTACCTTTTTCTTCAAGAAAATCCCACCAATGCTTGAGTTTTTTAGAACAATCTTACTACATAACGAACTTTTGTGAATTTATCTAGGTTGGCCTAGATTCAAACAAGTTTTTCAAATGATCATACCTCATGTATAGTTAGCATCATAGGTATCTACTATTTTTTCAATGGTTAGAATGAAACCATTTCTTGAATTAGGTTTCATTTGTTCTAGATGGATATTTTCAATGGATTCTTTCATTGTCTCATCAAATCCATCATCTACTATCCTAACATGAATTTCCCAATCTTCTATGTCAAGTTCATTTTCACTTAACTCTATATGATCATGGTTATTGGCTATTGAGCATGGATATCATTGTTTAAGCATTTTGAATGGTTAAATTGGTTTTGGAGTCTTAATTTTAAATAAACATTAATTAGATTTAGTATCCTATTTAGAAGTTGTTTTTTCTTATTGTATATTTTTTAACATATATAAAATGTATGGCTGGATTAGTGAGATGTTTATAACAAGTATACAATATGAAGTCAAGTTATTCTAGATTGATTCTTAATAAATTAGGAATAATGATTAATTTATAGTTTTATAAAATCTATAGGTATAAATAGTTTGATGGTAGAAATTTTATATATACATATAAAAATATGATAAATGTGTGATTATTTTGCTTTCCAATCTATAAATTTTTGATGTACTTGGCTATATAATTGAGATTATTCTATATAATTGAGATCATAACAATGATAAAAATTTAGTAGAAAAGAAATATTTCAAAGACATTGCTACCATTCTACATAACTCTCATGGAAATAAGAATATTATTTTATTTTAACTAAATATTGTGTGCACTCTATCTTGAATTACTAATTAATTTTGAATTATATACTTATAAAAAAATAAAAGCATCCTCTATAACATAGAATAGATAGGTTAATTAATGAAATAAAATATGTTTCTATATTAAGAAAAATTTACAAATATGGAACTCATATGAGAAATTGACTAAGACAACTCTGTGCGAGAATTAAGATGAGAATAATATATACCTTCTTTCAATAATTAACATTAGATTAATACTCAGCTCATATTGTATAATCACACTAGAAACCAACAATGGAAGATTGAGAGTCTCAACTAAGAATCCCACCTTATAAATCACATTCATACTAGAAACCAACAACTAAAGACCAAATTTCATATTTAATAGAGTTCATGTGTTATAAAATTCATGAAATGGAATATTTGGAATAAGTATGTAGACCTTTTGTAACTAAATTCAAGTGTCAAATTAATGGAAAAAGATAAATATTAAAAACTAAAAGAAGGATCCAAACCATAAAGGAAAATAAAATATTAACTTAAAACCTCAATTTCAACACAAGAGTTGAGATAAAATTAGACAAAATGTTAGGAGGAATGATAAAAAAATTTGAAGATACCCATGGTAGATGAGAACAAACAAAGAAATCACATTTTCTTCATCTATGATACCTAATATTCCATACAAATGATCTTATTCCAAGTGAAATATGGGTTTTCAATACAATGTGACAAGAATATCACCTTAGTAGTTTTTGACATCTTTATTCTTGTCGTAAGTCACAAATTCACAAAATCACAAAATCTCTCAAAAAGTTGATAATTTAGGTAATTGATAGTTGATTTGAGATGTGACCTCATTATATTCACTACAACTTAAATTATGTGATCAATTGAATCATTCAATTAGGTGAAAGTGAAGGGTATTAATGTTTATTCAATTTTCAATTTTTAAAGTTTAGTATTTTGATTAATCACTAATTCAGTTTATATTGGTAGAAGATTTGAGGTAATAGAAAAAATATGTACAAAGATTAAATCTTCATTTTCTTCTATTCTTTCATTATTTCTTTCTTTTTGTACTAGAGTTAAATCTTCATCTAGGTTTGTTGTGTATTTATAAGAAACCTTTATTCCTTAGTATTATGTTCTTGTACATTATATGGTAACTTTCATGATAAATATTAAATGTGCATGTCCCTTCCTCCTATCAAATTTGCTTTATGGATATGAGGAAGTTTATTTCTAATTTTTTGGTTTCCTCCTTATCAAAATATTGCTTCAATAATTTAGAAATTATATTTACAAGCTTATCATGTCTCTCATTTTCTTCTCTTATTTGTACCTTAACTTATTCTCTATGATCTATCTTTGTTTATTTGATAATTCTTTTAGTACTTGTGCCTAAGAGTTGGCTTGTCAATTTGATTTTCTATCTAATTGTATTTTTCCTCCATGTTTTGATTGTAGGATAGATCTCTTTTATTTATAGTGAATATATTCCTTCTAGAATGTTTAATTTAATTTCCTCTACTATTTTAAGTGGTAAAGATCTTATTTTATCATGATCAACTCATGGAGCCCATTTTCCACAATATTTTGCAAGTTATTTACTTTCTCATTAATTATTTTAATCTCTTAATAGTTTCTAGTTGGATTTTTTTAATTTCATTCATCTTTTATTCCTCATGGTATCCCTATTCCTCATCTTATCAATTTTATTTTATAGCTTCAAGCCTCTTTTTTATAACCATTAGTTCATTTATACATAGTCTTGGTGGCCAAAGTAGTGGTGTTGACATGGGGCTATAAAGTTCTTGCTTTCTTGGATTTCTTCCTCACTTTATCCTTTGTTTTCTTAGAATGTTTCATCCTTATTATTATTGATATATTATTTACCATCCATCCTTATTTTCCATTATTTTGGTCCTTCAAAGCCAATCCAAGATTCTTGTATGCATTCTCACTCTCTTGTTAGATTCAAAGGGTGACTGGGAGATTTTTTTTCATTTTTCTTTACCTTCGCTTCATCTTGAAGAAATGTACTCAAATTTTCCTTTTCCTTTTATTTTCCATGTGATTTTATCCCTACCTTTGTTTTTTTTCATTTTGGTAGTGGCTATGAGGTGTTATGAGATATTCTTAGTTAAATAGCTACTTTTTTATTCATTGTTTTCTTAAATTTCTAATTTTTCCTATAATAAAGGGAAGATTTGGAAATCCTTCATTAAAAAACAATGAGATCAATTGTAACCTTCTATGATGTGTTTCCAAATGTATTGTGTTACTTCAACATGAGGATTCATAGTATGATTCCCTATAAAAAAATTCACAAATCCCCCAATTTGAATAGATATATATTGTAATTTATGTTTACCAATAACAACATCTTCTTCTTTGACTACTATATACATTCAAATTGAGAATCAATCAAGAATTTTGAAAGTTAAACTTTATATACCTTCTACAAATGTACCTTTTTTTAAAACCATATGTGTAAATTTTCCTTTACTTCACCAAGAGCCAAACCAATAATTGTGATGTCTACATTTTCTTCTTGAAAAATATTATTCAACTTATTTAGTTCCCCTAAAACATCAACAAGCATATGCAAAATTCTATTTTTCCACAAAGTTAAGATCATTGGCATAAGATTCACAAGCCTTATTATGACTTATCCTCTAAATAACCATATAGCTGTGTAGATCTACACAATATTTAAAACATCAATTAACATAATTCTAATTAAATCATTAAGATCATTATTTATTTTTGGTAAAATTTGGACCTATGAATGCACTTTATTTGCTACTTTTTCAACAAATAAAACTCAAGTATCATTTTAAAAAAGAACCTAATATTGATAGTGACTCATAATGAGCTATACAATGTATTGAAATGAGATTTAATTTTTCTATTTCAAAAGAAAAAAAAAATCTATTTTCATGTCCAACCATTGTAGAAGCGCCACCTATTGAGACAACTATTAGTTTTGTTAATGGAATTCTTCTATCATTTATCAATTGATTAATAATATCATATATAGTTTTCTCTTTTCCATATGATACATTCATGATCTTCGTAAACCTTGAAATAGGTGCCCTATGACCCTATAAAGTTAAATGTGTTGCATAAATCATAAGGTGTTTCTTTAAACTTTGATCAATGGTTTCATCAACCATTAGTGAGAAAAAAGGACTTTTCAACAATACTTATATCTACATTTATTCAAAGTATTTTGATATAAAGAAAATAAAATCATTTGGACTCTTTCAATTTGTGTATGTAGAGTAATATTGATACTTTGACATATTAGGATTTTTTGCATCCATAAGAAATTTACATATTTTCTCATACCTAGTTAAAGATAAACTCTCATGAAAAATAAAATAATTTGTTTTCATTGTAGTGATTACTCTTTCGATATTAGCATCTTCAACTTCTAAAATATGAAATGGAATAGATTTTGTCTTTCTATTTAATGCATTAACCGATCTTGTTTGAGCATCTTTATGCATCACAATTACACTTTCACCTGGTTTCTTATGGAGAAATTCATCTAATATGATCTCTAGAAGGGTGATATTTGAACCTAAGAATTATAAATTGATAAATATATTAAATTAAATAAGTAAAATGTTTAGAAAATTAACTAAAATAGTGAAAATGTTTTGATTATGAAAAACTATGATAGATTTTGAATGCTTTTTTGTTAATGGTATGAAAATATTATTAATGATTAGATGAATTATTTGAACTATTGAATTCTATATTTGTCATCCCAAGTAGCATTCAAATTACTAGTGATACTATCTTGCATATACAAATCTAATCTAAGATGCATATTTTATATGTGTGCAAGGTCTATAGGTTCAATATATATGTATCATGTGCACACTTGTAAATTTAAAATTTAGAACTATTTTAGATTATGTTTTCTATGCAATCTAGTAATTTGAATGTTTTGATTATTAAAAACTATGACAGATGTTGAATGTGTTTTTCTTAATTGTATGAAAATATTATTAATGATTAGATGAATTTTTAGAACTAGTGAATGCTCTATTTGTCATCCCCAGTAGCATTCAAATTACTAGTGATATTATCTTGCATATACAAATCTAATTTAAGATGCATATTTTATATGTTTGCAACCTATAGGTTCGATATATATATATATATATATATATATATATATATATATATATATATATATATATATATATCATGTGCACACTTGTAAATTTATTTAGAACTGTTTTAGATTTCTATTCCTTAGATCTAGATATATTATTTACCAAGGTCACATTGCTCCTTTAGGTGTACATACATATATAACATGGAAAATGCAGATGTTCCACCTCTAGAAATGTTTTTTGCAAATACTATTAATGATATTAAGAGATTGAGAGACTCATTAGTAGATGGTGCAAACACAGGGATATATTTAGAAGTTTTCATTTCAATATTACAGAGCCTAGAAAAACTAAGAGATGAGCTTGTTGGATATTTCTAATATGTTGTTTTCATTGATGTCAACACTATTGGCATTAATTTCTTTAAGACCATATATGTCAAGGATATTGAGAAAATTGTAATAAAATAAGTTGTAGGTTGTCAGTGATGTAGTGAAGTTTAGTATGGTGGCTAGCTCAGTATATTGATGATAAGAGGTTTTGGATTAAAGGATTTGTTGACAAGTATATATCTAATTTATCCACATGAATTTTTAGAGGTTCGCATGAATATTTTATTGAGTTATGAGTATCTGTGTTCTGACAGTTGTTATGTTGCTTTAGTTGGTGTTCCTGAAAGAAGATTATGTGATTCTAGTAATTTGAATTGTTGTAGATGCTTCTGTGGTGATTCATGATGCTTGTGGATGTTTCGATATCATTCTTTATCTATGTTGTTGGTCTGCATTGATCATTGTGCTCGAAATTGGTGATTTTCTTTTGTGAGCTCATGTTTTTAATGATCATGGCCGACATGGTGATTATAGAGTGTTGCGAATCTTTGAGGCATAATTGTTTAAGGTGCTTCATGTTCGAGGCATGTTGTTTTGGATCCTTACTATGTTTTGGCGGACATTGTTTGGTTCGCATTGATAAATGGTTTATTTATTTCGGCCAACAGTTTGCACACATTTCATGTTTTGTTAAAAGCTGACATGTAGTTGTTTTAATCCCCGATTGCATATATATGTGATTGATTGTTTATACCATTTCAGGGTATGGTGTGCGATGTATGTCATGTGTTGTGTGCGAACAATGTTCTAATCTTTCGAAGGAAGAAGTAAAGTGTGAAGAAGAGTGAGTAGATGAAAGTGTTTATGTGCTTAACCGAAACTGTAATCAGGCATTAGAAGATATTATTATCTCAATTATAAATCTTCCAGATGTAATCCGAATGTGACTGTAAGACAATGAGTCTTATTTTGGGCAGTAAGCCTTTTTGTATTTGAGCAATGAGCTCTAGGCAGTGTGCCTAAATGCATGTACATTCCCCATTTATATTACTTTTATACTTTTAATAGGGTATAATCTTTTGGATTAACCTCCACCATGGTTTTTCCCCTAACAGGGTTTCCATGTAAAAAATATTGGTGTTATGTTTGTTTTTGATGTGGTGATATTTTATGCTTTCATGTTTATTTATTAGATCTAAGAATAAGTTTAAAAAGTATAATTTCTGTGAAAATTGATTCACCCCCCCTCTCAGTTGTCTGGCCTTGTGTTACCAAAAATTGGTATCAAAGCAGGTTCCTTGGATAATGTTTAATAGCTTGAGGTGATTCAGGATGACGAGATATAAGAAGGATAGTCTGAGATTTGATTGAACTATTTATTCTTTGTGGAAGACTCGAATGGAGTGTCATCTGAGATGCATTAGTAAACCTTACTAGACAATTAAAAAGAATAGGTATATCATCCTAGAAAATGGTCCTTCTACTGCAGGTGAGATTAAGGAAGTCGAGTAGAATATCAGGGCTAAGGAAGCATTGTTGAGTGCTTTGACTGATTCTGAGATGACAAATGTAATGGAGCTGAAGACTGCTTATGAGATCTAGAAAAAGTTGGAAACTTTGTATGAAGGTGATACCCATGTGAAAATTGCTAAGTTGTAGAGCCTGAAAGGGAAATATGAAACGTTGAGAATGGGTGAAGATGAGAACGTCACTTCTTTTATGCAGAGAGTCAATGAACTTGTGTGTAGTATCAGATGTGTTGGTGGAACATTGGAAGAATCAAAGATTGTTGCTAAAGTGCTCAGATCCTTGCCTGTTGCATACAATAACAAAGTTGTTGCTATTGAGGAGATCCGGACTATGAAAAATGTAACTAAAGACATGTTGATTGGTAAGCTTCCTACTTTTGAGTTAAGTGAGTTTGGTGAATCTCTTCCTAAGACAAAATTTGAATTCAAAGCTACTATCTCCAAAAAAAGATAAGAAGAGATATGATCCGGGAGAAAGTTCTTCTAGAAAAATGTCCAAGTATGAGCAAGAAATAAGAGAGATTGAAGAAGAAGAGATAAAACTAGATGAGATTGAAGTGCTTATTGTCAAGAGGGTAGCCAAAGGATAAGGTAAGTATAAAGGGAAATTTCCTCTTAAATGTTTTTCTTGCAATAAGATAGGTCATTTTTCCTCAAGGTGTCCAGAAAGAGTTCCTAATCCAAAACCTAACAAGCCTAGATTCCAAAGAAAGTGTTATTATGTTGTTGATGAAGGTATGGAAAATGATGAATCTAATAAAGGGAATTTAAATGAGGATGAATGGGTATTTATTGCTACAAAGGAAAGTGATCCAGTATGTATTGAATCTGCTAGTTGCATAAATGTGGAGAAATCTCTAGCTACTAGAGTTGAAGAAAAGTATGAATGGGTGATTGACAATGGATTCTCTCATCACATGGCAGGTGATAAAAGTAAATTTTTGAGCTTGGAAAATTATGATGGTGGTGTTGTAAGATTTGGTGATGAAAAAGATGGTGTAATCCATTGTAGAGGATCCATTTCTCTTGATGGTAAGCATAATATTGATGACATTCTATATGTGGAAGGTTTGAAACATAATCTCTTAAGTGTTGGACAAATGGTTGAAAAGGGATACAATCTTCAATTCAAGGATTGAAAGTGTAGAATATTGGGGAATTTTAGAAATGTGATTGCATCTGGTACAAAAACAAAAGGTAATATATCTTTCACCTAAGTGTTGCTGGTAAAATTTGTTTGATTGCTCAAGTTGATGAAAGCTGGTTGTGGCATAGGAGATTGTGTCATGTAAACTTTGACAATATTATCAAGATAAGTTCTACTCAGGTAGTGAGAGATCTTCCTAAGTTGATAAAACCTACTAATGCTATATGCAAGGAATGTTAGTTAGGGAAGCAAACTAGAGTTTCATTCTAGAGAAAATAGTAGTGTTCAAATGAAGTGTTGGAGCTTGTGTAGACTAACTTGTGTGGTCCTTCTAGAGTCAAAATTTTACAAGGAGATAGGTATTTCATGCTACTTATTCATGATTATTCTATATTGATGTGGGTTACTTTCTTAAGGGAAAAATATGAGGCTCTAGAGAAATTCAATATTTTTAAGGCTATGGTTGAGATAGAGACATGTATGAAGATTAAATGTTTGAGATCAGATAGAGGTGGTGAATTCACTTTTGGTGAGTTTAATTCTTTTTGTGAAGAGCATGGGATAAAGAGACAATTATCTACCCTGTGGACCCCTCAGTAAAATGGAGTTGTGGAAAGGAAGAACAATAAAATTCAAGAAGCTACTAGGACTATGTTGCTAGAAGGATATGTTTCACATATCTAGTGGAGAGAAGCTGTGAGTACTGTCGTTTACACTCTCAACTGAGTACATGTCAAAGGTAATACTGGTAAGACTCCTTATGAGCTATGGTTTGGTCATATTCCTACTGTTAGATACTTTAAAATCTTTGGGAGTAAATGCTATATCAAAAGAGATGAAGATATAGGAAATTTTGATGCTAGAAGTGATGAAGGAATATTTCTTGGTTATTCTACTAAAAGTAAAGCCTACCGGTGATACAATAAGAGATTGAGGAAAGTAATTGAAAGTGCTAATGTCAAGGTTGATGAAGACATAGTTAGACCATCCAGAACCTGTGGCTATGATTTAGACAATCGAAATGACATTTCAAATAAAGGAATGAAAGTTCAGACTGTAAATCAAGTTCAGATCATTCTAGTGAATCTAGAAAATCAAGAGGAAGAAACTAGTGAAAGTGCAGAAGTGAGACCACAAGAGCCTAAAGTTCAAGAATACCCTAAGACTCCAAGGTGTGTAAGACTAAATCTTTTAGAAGATCATATTATAGGTGATAACAACAAAGGTGTTCAAACTAGGAGAAGAATTGCAGAAGAATATTGTTTGATCTCAAAGACAGCCTAATAGTCACAATGAAGCATGAAAAGATGAACGTTGGGTGGAAGCAATGAAAGAAGAACTACTAAAAATTGAGAAGAATGATACATGGATTCTTGTTCCTAGACCTAAGGACAAAAATGTAATTGGAACTAAATGGGTCTTTTAGAACAAACTGAATGAGCAAGGTGAAGTTGTTAGAAACAAAGCAAGAAATGTGTGTAAAGGATATTCTTAGATGGAAGGAATTGACTTTGAAGAAAATTTTTCTCATGTTGTTAGGATTGAAGCTGTGAGACTATTTCTTGCCTATGTTGCTTACAAAAACTTTAAGGTTTGTCAGATAGATGCCAAGTCAACATTTCTAAATGGTTAACTAGATCTCGAAGAAGTGTATGTTGAGCAACCTGATGGATTTCAATTGACTGATCAAGGAGATATGGTTTTTCGGTTGAAGAAAGCATTGTATGGACTTAAGCAATCCTCAAGAGCATGGTATGCCAGTTTGGACAAGTATTTATTGAAGCTTGGATTTAAGGATACTTTTGAGTATCTCAGAGGGAAGCTAGGGGTGATTACCCCTCATAATCAGAATTAAGATGCATTGACTTGCATCAGTATGTGCATTTCATAGTCATATCTTGCAATCCAGATTGATGTTGTGGTGATTTCTACTCAGTGAGAGTAATCAGATGTTCAAAAATGTGGTTCAGAGCTTGTGTGGAAAAAGATAATGTGTATCTTTTTCATTGATGTCAAAGGGGGAGAAGAGTCATGTGAAAAACTATGAAAAGAGTTAAGGAGAAAAAGAGTCAAAATATAAAGGGGAGAAAGTGCTAAAAGAAAGTTGCATTGATGGTGTTTTTCACATCATGTGTTGCCATCAATGTCAAAGGGGGAGATTATTGGATACTGATGATATGTGGTTTTCATTGATGTCAACACTATTGGCATTAATTTCTTTAAGGTTTTATATGTCGAGGATATTGAGAAAATTGTAATAAAATAAGTTGCAGGGTGTCGGTGATGCAGTGGTGTTTAGTATGGTGGGTAGCTCAATATATTGATGATAAGAGGTTGTAGATTAAAGGGTTTGTTGATGAGTATATCTATTTTATCCAAATAAAGTTTTAGAGGTTTGCATGAAGATTTGATTGATTTATGAGTATTTGTGTTCTGACAATTGTTATGTTGCTTTAGTTGGTGTTCCTGAAAGAAGATGATGTGATTCTAGTAATTTTAATTGTTCTGGATGCTTCTATGGTGATTCATGATGCTTTTGGATGTTTCTAGATTGTGATCTATTTTTGTTGTTGGTCCGCATTGATCATTGTGCTCGCAATTGGTGATTTTATTTTGTGAGTTCATTTTTTTCATGATCATGGCCGACAGGGTGATTGTAGCGTGTTGCGGATCTTTGAGGCATAATTTTTTAAGGTGTTTCATGTTAGAGGCATGTTGTTTTGGGTGCTTACTATGTTTTGGCCAACATTGTTTGGTTCACATTGATAAATTGTTTATTGATTTAGGCCCATAGTTTGTACACATTTCATATTTTGTTAAAAGCCAACATGTAGTTGTTCTAATCCCTAGTTGTGGATATATATGATCAATTGTTTATACCATTTGGGGGTATGGTGTGTGATGTATGTCATGTGTTGTGTGTGAACAATGTTCTAATATTTTGAAGGAAGAATTAAAGTGTGAAGAAGAGTGAGAAAATAAAAGTGTTTATGTGCTTAACCAGAACTGTAATTAGGCATTAGAATATGTTATTCTCTTAGTTCAAAATCTTTTGGATGTAATCTAAATGTGACTATAAGATAGTGAGTCTTCTTTTGGGCAATAAGCCTTTTTGTATTTGAGCAGTGAGCTCTAGGAGGTGTGCCTAAATGCATGTGCATTCCCCATTTATATTACTTTTATACTTTTAATAGGTTATAATCTTGTGGATTAACCTCCACCGTGGTTTTTCCCCTAACAGGGTTTCCACGTAAAAAAATCTTGGTGTTATGTGTGTTTTTGATGTGGTGATGGTTTATGATTTCATGTTTATTTATCAAATCTAAGAATTTAAGTTTAATAAGTATAATTTTTGTGACAACTGATTCAGCCCCCCTCTCAGTTGTGTACCCTTGTGTTGCCAACTGAACTTGGATAAACTAGTGCATATTCCCATGATAGAGTAGTTGCTATTCTTTCCCACATGCGAAAAGAAGTACATGGTGAGGTTCCCTTTAAAAAAATACATGATGTTGTGACCAATGAAATGATAAAAAAAACACTTGTTTTCCATTCTATCAAAATCAACCTAAGGTGAGGGGATACCAGGTCACCAAATGTGTGGATCATGCTATGGCCCCATTGATCTACCTATAATTTCTCATAGTGCATCATGGTCAATATCCAAACAATGACTAGATTCTATTATATTTTGTTCAGTACTTGTATGTTGAGGTCCATTTGGGCCTCAAAGTCAACTACCTGGACATTCCACCATATACTAGTCAAGGGTGTGGCAAGATTTCTGATAGGCCCACCTATCATCGAGTAGATAGACTATCCCCAATGTTTAGGGTATTGGTTGGCAAGAGGTCTCCTTCTCACCCCAGCTCTGGCCCCTTTAGCAGATGAGGTTGACGTTGCTTCCCAAAAGGAAGAAATTGACACTATAGGTGACATTGTAGCTACCACCACTAGGATATCTACTAATCATGTAGGTCAGTATTTCATGTCTAGACGTTCACAATCCACACCATTTGCAACACATTGAAATAAGTTTTGTTGATGTTGAAACCACAAACAAAGACCATCAAAATGGTCCCAAATGTTATTATATAATCCCCTAGAGTTGTGAAACTTTATGTTAGTTCATTTGATCACAACATCCCATTTGATCTTATATTCCAAAAGATAAGGAAATGAATGCCACTTTATAATTAAGTTCATTCGTGTTGATCACAATAAATATTTTGTACACACACCCCTTGAATTTTATAGTAAGCAATAAAAAATTATAAAATAAATGACTCCCAAGAAAGTAAACTAATGATACTTTATAAATGAGTGTATTTACAAGCCTATTTATTAATGCACATGTTCTTCTAGTTTAAAATTTGATAAAAATGATGAAATTAAAATCTTGATACAAAATAAGAACAAATAAAGTTCATCACTTTGTGGTACACAAAACTCCTATTTTTTAAAAAATGGCTTAAGCAACATGAACCATTGAGGAGTAGACTAGAACAAAATATAATTATAAAGAAGAGGTAGGAACATTCATTTTATAATTATATCATCCTTCAAACACTTTCCCTCTAAGTTATAAAATTTTATGTTAAATTATTTCATAAATAATCTCTCAATCTACACCATTATTTACCATGATCATGCTTTCCTACAACCATATAAAATTATATATTTTTAAAGAAATTCAATGCATAATTTTCTAGTTTCAACTTAGGATAGGAAAATTTTATTCTTTGAAACATTAAGAAAATTCAATTCAAATTATACCTCTATGTGCTCAAATCATTGTTCTACCCTCTCTACATCTCCTACAAATGAAAATATCTCAACTATTAATTTAGAACCATCAAGGTGTGTTTGGTTAACTAGAATTACCATGGAAATTTTCCTCTACTATATATTGGGTTGTTCCCTTACTTTGCAATGATCATAACTTATCTAAGAGACAATTAATTAAGCACTATGTTATCTCATTGGTTGAGATAATCATGCACCTTTGGTATCAAGATTGAGGAATATTATCTTTTTGACAAGGAAAAAAATTCTAAAATTACTCTATGTTTCATACCTATACATTAAATAACAACAAACTCCACAATGAAATAACTTGTTTGATTACCACTTGATTCATTTAAACTAGGATAGTTATTCCATAAACTAGAATGCATTTTAATTTTAATTTTTTTCCCATATGAATATAAATAAAAGCTTATTTTTTATTATTCCATATCAAATTGCAAGATTAATTCACATTTATATCACTTGGAGCACAAATTTTGGAGAAGAGATTTTTGCACATTTATCAAGGAGGCAAATATTGGAGAAGACAACTTTTCATTTTTGTCAATCAAGGAAAAATTTGGAGGATAATTTAACTAAGTTTGTAGAGGATTTATTTTGAGTCATCTTTAACTTGAAGAAGAAAATGGGACAACAAAGAAAAAGAAAAAATACGTCTCAACGAAAATTGTCAAAAGAAGAACAAAAGAGGCGTGAATAAAACTTGGAAAATTATCATAGAAAGAAACAAGATGCATGCTTGTTTCTTCTCTCTCTCTCTCTCTCTCTCAAGTGTGTGTTTAGGACGTTTATTAACACCTCAATTTTTTTTCCTTATAAATCTATTTCCAAATATGAAAACCACGTTAAATTTAACTTGGAAACTTTAATACTAAAAAATAGTCATCTTGCATAGACATTACCTAAATTCCTTATCATCTATTTCCAATTTTTTTTGTTCCATGGAATTATTAAGTTCAAGAATATTTGATTTTATTTGTTTCAACTCCACTTAAATAGCTCATAGTCTCTCACTTTCTTTGCTTGCATGTAAATTCAAACAACAAGTACAAAATTCTCAAGCTGAAGTCAAGCCAAATCTAGATATTGGATCAAATGAATCCATTGAAGAACACATGGACATTGAAGATTGGGAGGAGACCCAATTTCAAACAATGCATGTTGGAGAGGGGTTAGGATAACTTCCTTCTACTGGTATGGATGAGCATATAAAACTAGTTGAAACTTCTCTCACTTATATCATCATGTCTTATCACTTTTTTTGATTGCATACATAAACTCCACTTATATAGCAGCATCTCTCACTTTCTTTGCAAAATAGTTTGTGACATGTAGAAAGGACTCAACAAGCAAGAAGTTCTCATGCTAAAGTTGAGCCAAATCTAGATATTGGATCAAATGAATCAGCTGAAGAACACATGGGCCTTGAAGATAGGGAGGAGGCCCAAGTTCAAACAATGCATGTTGGAGAGGGGTCAAGATCACTTCCTTCTACTGGTATGGATGATCATATAAAACTAGCTAAAAAGGTGAGGAAACAAAGTTCTTATAGAAATTTAGATCATTTACTTGAAATCAATATGGAGAAACTGAAATGTTATGCCAACCAGCCTACAAATAAGAGAAAGAGGTCAATGAATAAATATTTAAATTGAATAATCAATGATCATTTCAATCATCTTGAAACACTTGAAAAAACCCAATTGTTATCACGTTTACTTCTTCGTAATGAGCTGAAAGAGTCATTACAATTTTTGGGTGTACATTCGACATAAAATAAGAAGAAACACATGGAATTACAAAAGGATATTGTTCAAAATGTTAAAAATGGTTTAGATTCCATTGGGAAAGGATCTCGATCAGTGGATAAGGCCACTAGAAGAAGGGTGATGTTGACATCTATTATAAATCAAGATATAGTAAGAAAAAGAAAAATGTCTGCACTTTCAGCCAAAATTGGTTATAGTAGAACCACACTAATAAAATATGATAAAAAGAGAGGTTTTGGATGAGAGTTCAGAAGGAAATTGGGAAATTATGTGTAGATCTCCTCATTCTGATAGGATTGAAGATGTTGTTAGGAACTTAGTCTCAAGTTTTTGGCATGATCAGACTCATCCATCATCAAATACTAGAGATGTTATGAGACATAGGATTGGGCCTGGTATTTATGAAAATCATATTAAACATTGGCTATACATAACTCAACTTGAGATGTATATGAAATTTTGTAATATATATCCTCATATAAAGATTGGGCAAACAATATTTGAAAGGTTAAAGCCCTATTATGTGAATATAAACAAGTTTTTTGAAACTTGTTGTCGTTATCATATTTAATTTGATCTATACTATCAAGTGTTTTGAAATATGAGAGAAGAAATTTATGGTTTTCAAAATGTACCTCCTAAACAGGTAAGTTTGTTCATAAAGACTATGTTATGTGATCATGAAAATGGACCTCTAATAAACTGCAAAAAAGGAATTTGTGAAACATGTGAAAATTTGGATAAATTTCCTTCAAGAAATGAGGATACTGACCTAACAAAGATAGTAAATTGCAAGAGGTACATGTAAATTTCCAAACAAATTTTGGGAAAGAATCCACAAGGTTAAACTATGTAGAAGAGGAGATTCCTATTGGAAAATTTACGAAAGATTTTTGAAAATTGATACAACCATACATACAATATTCCTTTTTTGCTAAGTTTCAAGCATAATAATTCCAAACATTGAGAGATACTTTCCCACTTGGAATAGTTCTATTAGTTGACTTTGCAGAAAATTACTCTCTTCTACATCAAAAGGAGATTCAATCAGAATATTACTTTTCAAAGTAGATCACTATTATGGTTCATGTGTGTTATCGACATGCACAATCATAATTGGATGGTGTTGAGAGTACATATGAACAATGATACATTAAGAAATAATATCACTTTTATATTAGTGATGATAAAGAGCATGACACACTTTTTGTACAACATTTCTTTATAATTTTTTTCGAGAATTTGAGAAGTAGGGGTGTAAAATTTGAAAAGAATTTTGTATGGTCAGATGGATGTGCGGCACAATTCAAATCTTCACAGCCATTCTATGCACTTTCTAGATATCATAAAATCTACAAAATACCACATGTTTGGAGTTTTTTTTAGAGTGGGCATGGAAAGGGTGAGTAGGATGAAGTAGGAGCTTGTATCAAATGAGCTTTAAGAAAGCATCAAATGAGTTATTCAAAATATTGTATAGACAATGCACATGATGTTGTTGAATGGTGTAAGAAACACTTTGCATCAAATGTGGTCGACACATCTTCAAGAACAAACTAACACATTCCACATAGAGTGTTTTGGGAGATATTGGGTATGTATAAATTACATTTTCAAAACTTTGAATTTATTTAAATTTAAATTTTATATGTATATATATACATGTTTGTTCACATAAGTTTGTTGTTGTACATGTATCTAGGTGTGGATAGAAGATCAATGCATGGATGCAAGAGGGTAGACAAAACAAGATCTTTTCATTGTGTTATGACTTCAGATAGTCATCATGGATGGACATTATACATAAGGGATTACTCTTGTTTTTGCACTGAGTGCATTATGGGAAACTCTGATCATGCATACAACAACCAAGAACTTGGATATGTTGGTAAATGGGTACGGTGCCACTAGTTGTTTTAGAAACATACAATGAAAATGAGGAAAGATTTGAAGACATTCCTTTGATTTCAATTGATTATGACCATATTTTAGGATTGGTTAGAAAAGGTACATGTGAAAGTTTTCAATAATTTAAATATTATATATATAGTTAATGGTCTTTAAAGTCTAGAGACATTTCTAATTTTTTTAGAAATTTTTGTGCAAATTTGGTGTATAGGAGATGTTTTTGTAGTCATAGCAGAGCCTGGAAACATAAAAGGTGTTAGCTATTATTTATTGTGTTGCACAGAAGAGAGGAATAAGCTAACACAACCTAAAACAAGTGATGGAATGTTATTTTCCATGACTGAGTTTGAATTTAAAATTATATATACATTGTTTTCACATGTGCACATTACATTATAAACATTAAATATATATTGTACAAACCTTGAGCACAAAAATGTTGTACACGTTCACATGTCTTACCTCAGGCTCATGTTTACCATGCAGGTTTTGTTGTAGTGCAAGGGATATATCTAAAACAAGTCAAAGTTGTTCAACATGGGATTCATTTTGTTGACTATCAACCTGATAACAAGGTATATCAATATAGTCACTTAATAATTGCTACCACCCTACATCTTCATGCAGTTCCACATGCACGTGGCCGAAAAAAATGGATACTAGATAATGATGATCATAAGAAAAATTTACATTTTATTGAAGAGCGGGTTGAACTAGAATGTTTGAGTTAGATTATATCCATGATTTTCAAGTTCAATTGTAACCCTATACATGTTCAAGTGAGAACTTATAGTAACTTGTACATAGCTGTAAATCATTTTGCATAAATTCCAATTATATGTACATATTTGTTCCATGAAATTTTTAAGTTCAAGAATCTTTGATTTCATTTGAAAGTTCAAAGTTACACTTATAGAATCATCTCTCACTTTTTTTGCTTGCATGTAAACCTATATATATACTTTCAATACTTATTTGAATCCTAGTGAAGCTTTTTAAAATCATTTTTCCTAAATTAAAATTATATACAACTTAAATATTTGTTCCATGGAATTCTTAAGTTCAAGAATATTATATACAACTTATATTTGTTCCATGGGAAATTATGTGTTTTAAAATTAAGTATTATCTAATTATAAAATTTTTGGAAAGAGATTTAAAACATAAATCAATGCAAATAAAAAAATTAAGTTTCCATCAATTTAATTGACAAAAAATACCGTAAATGGAAATAGAATGTTCCCATCTAGTTTCCAAATCAATATTTATATGACTTCTAGGACATGTGCAGGATCATCATGGAAAAAATAGGCCCTTAAATGGCGATAAAATCAAAAAAATCAGATTTAGACAAATTGACATAAAAATTTGAATAAGTTATCTATATTATTTCAAAAATATGTAAGAATATAATCTGTAGAAAATTGAATGTAGTTTCTAAACTACTAGGTTTATTTAAAAGAATATATATATTTATTTGGTGAAAATTTGAAATTTCAATGCAGTAGTACTTAAATTTCAGGGAAAAAATAAGTATGTGTTTGTCTGACCACCCTAACTACAATAAAATGATAATAATTTTTTTATAATATTTTAGATATAAGTAGAGGACTCATGTTCTGATGTGATGCATATTTTTTTGTAATTTTTTTCCATGTAAATAATTAATTATGAAATTTTTATTACAACTTTTAAAAATATAAAACTCGTATATTTGACCACCTTAACTTGGTCAAAACTTCATGAATTTTTTTTTTTAATCCTATAGTATGCGAAGCATAGAATGTGACACATGTTTCAGATTCAAAAAATGTGATACCGTTTGAAAGCTATAGATGTTTTTCAATCAACCTATCAATCAGGACTTTACTTGTAATTCAAATAGAAAATGAATAATAATTATTTATTAAATTGAAAGTAGAGCATAATTTATATTGGTGGAAAGCTGAGAATCTCCTTTAAAAACACTTTTCATTTTATCAATTTCAGGTTAAAAAAAGTCGTCAGCCACATACTCTACAAATACTCATCATATTGCCACTTTTTGGCCCATCACGATTCTGCACATACCGTTTATATGAATCCCTCTCTCCCCTCTACCCTTAACCCTTAAACCCTAAACCCTTATTCCATCTACCCTCTATCTCTCTCCCACTCCCTCTCTCTCTCTTGAGTCTTTCCCTCCTACCCCCTCTCCCTCCCTCAAGTCTCTCTCTCTCTCACTCACTCCTATCTCTCCCCTCTACCCTTAACCCTCTACCCTCTACCCTTAAGCCTTAAACCCTTAAACCCTCTACCCTCTACCCTTAACCCTTAAACCTTAAAATCCTCTATCCTCTACCCTCTATCCTTACACCCTTAAACCCTATACCTACCCTAACCCTTAACCCTTAAACCCTAACCCTTAAACCCTAAAACCCTTAAACCCTCTACCCTCTACTCTTAACCATATACCCTCTATCTCTCTCTCCCACCTCCCCTCTCTATCTCTCAAGTATCTCCTCCTATACCCCTCTATCTCTCCCCACTCTCTCTCTCTCTCTCTCAAGTCTCTCCCTCCTACACCCTCTCCCTCTCTCCCCTCTACCCTTAACCCGTAAACCCTAAACCCTTTTACCCTCTACCCTTTATCTCTCTTCCAATCCCTCCCTCTCTCTCTCTCTCAAGTCTCTCCCTCCTACCCACTTTCCCTATCTCAAGTCTCTCTCTCTCTCTCACTCCTTCGGGCTAATGCAAGAAGTTGAGTCCACAAAAAGCTCAAAAAGTGGAAGTTGTTTTTCTTTTTTTAATAATTTGTCACACTTGGACTAAAGATTTGAGGCACTTACACAATGAATCTTAAAAAAAAGTCAATAATATGAAATTTATAATTTTGAATATAGTATCCAAATATGTAATTTATTCAAATACCTAAATTACAGAAATCAAATTTTGATAGGGATGTATAAAAACCACTTTTTAAAAGTTCCTATTTTTTTACCATACCATGCATGTGTACAAACACCACTTTTTGACCCAAATAAAAGTATTTTGCTAATTCTTTTTTGGGAAAGAGAGCTAAGAATATGAAGATTGATGAGGAAATTTTTTTGTAATTTTTTTTTTGAATATTTTTTTAATTGAATTTTTATTGGCCTTAATTGTTATTTTTAAAAATCAACGTGTATGGACAACATAATTGGACCTAAACTAAACATTTTTTGAATCTTTTTTTTTCATTGTGTAGAGAATTGTCTGAATATTGATTCCATATAAATTTTTTTACAATAAACTTAACCAAAAAAAGTTATTAAAAAACAAAAAAACCTTGATATTTCAAGTTTAAGGACTAGTTTTCTTATAAATTAATTAAAAAACAAAAAATATAATCCAATATTAATAAAAATTATATATTTGGAAAATAGACATTGTGTTATCTAATGGGTTTTAATTTTATAGATTGATTCATAAAAAAGTCCATCAACCAAATTGCCAAAGTTAGTTTTTTGTCTCAAAATTGCCCTGACCTTGTACTTGTAGGTCTAAGCCTAGGTGTTGGGTTACCATGCCTTTTCTAAGCCTAAATTGAAATGAAAAAAATATCTTGTCAGTTTCCAACCTTTTGGAACAAGTACACACTTCAAAATGGGTACCTATTTTAAAAAAATGAATGGGTATTTGTTTTAAAGCTAAAAAATGATGCTTCCCTTGAATGTGGACCCAAATTCTTGCTCAAACCCCTATCTCTCTCCCTTCTATCCTCTACCCTCTACCATTAACCTTTAAACCTTAAACCATTAAACCCTAAAACCATTTATCCTCTACCCTCTTTCCTTACACCCTTAAAACCTAGACCCTCTACCCTAAACCCTAAACCTTTAAACCCTCTACCCTATACCCTCTATCTCTCTCCCACTCCCTCCCTCTCTCTC
>VDFB02330638.1:130900-193020 GCA_007258455.2 Sequoia sempervirens
TTGTCTATCTCTTTGTCTCTCTTTCTCTCCATATCCTGATATTTTCCTTGCTAGTTTTTTCTCATCCCCAACATTCACAACATATCATTCATTAATTGGTTATTAGAAAACTCTAAAATGATATTTATGATTCCTATGTCAAAGTCTTGTTTGTTGATGACCTTTCTCAATCAAATGGATATTTTAATTATACGATGAACAAGCACTACCTCATTATTGATGAGGGAAAATAATATTTGAAAAATATTATGTTTAAATTAAGCATTTTATATTTAAACTAAATATTTTCTTTTTATAAATTATAATATATTATTATTTTTATTTTAAATTTTGTTTATTTATAATTTTATATTTATTTACACAATATATTTTTTAATTTATTTAATTCAAAAGTATATATTGATATTATAATATTTATTGTAATTATGTATAAGGGTATGTGTAGGATCATCATGGAAAAAATAGGCCCTTAAGTGGCAAAAAACTCAGAAAAATCAGAGTTAGGCAGCTTGACGTAAAAATTTGAATATGTTATCTATATTATTTCAAAAATATGTAAGAATAGAATTTGTAGAAAATTGAATGTAGTTTATAAACTACTAGGTTTTTAAAAAAAAAATAAAAATCTATTTGGTGAAAATTTGAAATTTCAATGTAGTAGTACTTAAATTTTAGGGAAAAAATAAGAAGTGGGTGTATGTCTGACCACCCTAACCACAATAAAATGATAATATTTTTATAGGTTTTCGGATATAGAAGTAGAGGGACTCATGTCTGATGTGATGTATATTTTTTTATAATTTTTTCCAAAAAATAATTAATTATGAATTTTTATTACAACTTTTTTAAAAATATAAAAACTTGTATGTCTAACCACCTTAACTTGGTCAAAACTTTATGAAATTCAATTTTTCTTTTTTTAATTCTATAGTATATGAAGCATAGAATGTGACACATGTTTTGGATTCAAAAAATGTGATACCGTTTGAAAGCTATAGATGTTTTTTAATCAATCTATCAATCAAGACTTTAGTCATAATTTGAATAGAAAATGAATAATAATTACTTATTAAATTCAAAGTAAAACATAATTTACATTGGTGGAAATCTAAAAATCTCCTTTTAAAACCATTTTCGTTTCATCAATATTGGGTAAAAAGAATGTCGTCAGCCACACACCCATCATATTGCCACTTTTTGGCCCATCATGATCCTGCACATACCCATAATATATAAGTATATAGTATATTATTTATAATTATTAATAATATATATGATTTATAACTTATTAATAACTATTATATAGATATATTTTATATTATAGAGATTAAAAAGTATATAATTAATATTATATATTATAAAATAAAACTATTGGAAACATGGAAAATAAAATAAAATAAAATGGATTGATGGGAAGGGGGTTCGAGCAGACGTCGGTTAAGAGTTCGCTCAAACCAACCAGCCAACCTATTTTTTATATTATTTTGAGATGGTTTGAGAGAACTGGGGTTTGACCAAACCCATATTTGATTGAACATATTTTTGAGGTTTTTGCAAACATTAATTCACTCAAACCAGCCTTTTCCCCCCTTCTCCCCCCCAAGCACCAAAAATGTGCAAAATTTTATGCATTGAAGCTCGATTCGAGGATGAAAATGGAGGAGACTTCACAAACCCAACTGGAATCAGGTAGTCCTTGGAACAAGCTATCCAACAAATATAATTTTAATATGTTTTGCTTTTATTATCTATTTGTTTTATTATTTTTATTAAACATAGGTTTTTCACCGAAAATGAAGCTCTTTGTTTTGCACATGTGGAAAACTAGAAGATTATCAATTTTTTTTTTGAAAAATATGAGTGCACCCGATATTGAAGTATTTGATCCAACAAAAAAATATTGAATTTCGATACATACAAAAACAGTTACATGTTATATGGTCCATCTATGTCTGAATTGTAATTGGTTAGACTTCAAAACTTGATTAAGGAAAAAAAATTCAATAAAACACTATCTAACCAAGTGGAAGCACTAGATATTGGAGTTAAAAATATAAAATAAAAAAATTTATAATTTTATCCTTCATAGAAAAAAAGTTATGCATTATACGGTGAACGTCACTTTTTAAAAATGTTGGTTTTTGAAAAAACTCATTTTTGAGGGAGATGGAAAAAGAAGTGCAATCTGATTCCAAAAATTTTGAAAAAAATATATTAAGAATCTACAGACAAAATGTCATGAAACTCTAGTTTGCATCATCTTCAAATTCCTCATGGTTTAGCCACTATAGGTGCCCGAAAGTGAAGATTTGGTTAGAAAAAAATTATTTTAGTGTCCAGCTTGGCCAAAAATTGTAAACTAGTATTGTGGGATCACCCATAAGATTGGAAGTGCAAGGGATAAGAATGTTTATTTAAAGTGTAACCTTGACAAGGATCAAGCTTCTTGTTCCACATATGTTGTAAATTATTTAGTATTTAATAACACTGATGATTCCACAAAATGCCACAATTTGGGGCACAATAATCAATTTTGCATGAATAAACCAATGCAGAAAGGAGAAAATGAATCTAATAAATATGTAGATATCATTAGGGATCATTGGCTATAGGTTGTGTAACTTAGGGTATACTACCCGTCCCTAGCAAGGTGATAAGTAGTGGTATTCAAGTTATGGGTACAAACCTAGATGGGTTTGATTCAGATGCATCTATAAAATTGGTACTTAGAAAGGGTAAAAATCTGGGATTGAATATTTTTGGGTATGCCTCAGTAAGGATGCAAGTGGCTTGCATAAAAAATTTGAATATGCATCAGTAGTTACTCATATTATGACTGCCCATGAAAAGATGAAAAATGTTCAACCTTTCCAGGAGGGATTTGCATAGAGAACGAAAAAATTTTGATAGTTCATATGCCAAAATACTGGTACAAAATTCGGTTCTCTTTTTCCATGCTAAATTTCAAATCACTGCATTTGTATCTACCTAATCTCCCCTTATTCACAAAGCAACAAAGGTATTTTATAACATCATATCTAGTTTTTGGTGTTCATAATCAAGTTGATTCTGAGGTGCATAATATTATAACTTTGCCCTATTCTATTGGTAATAATCTAGATTCTCTTGATACAAATTTCCTAAGATCATCAGGTTTAAAGAGTAGAGGAGAGCAGATTGATTTCATGGATTTTCAATTCATGCTAAAAGAAGGAAATTTAGAAAGCATGGAAAACCATATAAATAAAATGGTTGGTTCGTCATTAATTGAGGAAATTGTAGAAGTAATTGAGAAGGATTGGGAGGTAAATGAATTTTCAAATCTTTCCTATAATATATTTCATTTTCCCTCCAATCTTGATGAAAAGGCCACAAATTTCCATGATAAGTTGACAGTTTCAAAGTTAACCAAAGATATTAACACTGGGTTGGAAAGTGAAGAGGGAAATGAGGATTATGATTTATCCTAGACCTTATCAGTTTCTCAATCCCCTTCTTCATCTCCAATACCACAAAAAAGACTAGGTAAAAGAGGGTGAAAATCACATGCAGTCAAGATTCAAGAGGAGATAGCAGCAG
Source organism: Sequoia sempervirens (assembly GCA_007258455.2). Classification (NCBI taxonomy): domain Eukaryota; kingdom Viridiplantae; phylum Streptophyta; class Pinopsida; order Cupressales; family Cupressaceae; genus Sequoia; species Sequoia sempervirens. The sequence continues at coordinate 134,480 of VDFB02330638.1, forward strand.
GAAAATAATTTACATTGGATTGTAATATTAAAAAGAGATTGAGGAGAGCTTACTTCTCTCCAAAAATAATATGAAAATAATATCTTGGAATGTTAGGGGCCTCAATGCCCCTAACAAATGAGCCTGAATCAAGCAACAAATCGATGCTTGTGGGGTAGACAGTGTACTTCTACAGGAGACAAAGCTATCTCAGGAGATTTTTGCTTCAATCATAATTAAATGGTCAAGATGGAAATATAGTAAATCAAAATCTCAAGGGGCTTCGGGACAATTAATAGCATTTTGGAATTCAAAATCTATTATAGTGGAGTCTATAACAAGTGAACTTAACTAGCAGCTATTAAAAGTGATACATTTTGATTTACATTTATGGATTTTAAACATTTATGCACCCAATTCTACTTTTGGAAAAAAGTTGTTGTGGGAAGCGTTGACTCGAGTTCTTGAATAGTTTGGAGAAGATAAGATGATACTGGCTAGTGATTTTAACACAATCTTATCTTTGAATGAGAAGCAAGGTGGGATTTTACCTCCTCCTAAAACAATTGAATATTTTAGTGCCTTTGTTCAAAATAATGCTCCTCTTGACATCCTCCCAAGAAATGGTAAATTTACATGGACAAATAAAAGGAAAAAAAAATTAGATAGTTGAGCAACTAGATAGGTTTCTCACTACATTGAATTGGGTAATAGAGAACTATGGTACATGTAGTCTAAAATTTTTCCATGGGTAGGATCAGACCATTATCCAATGTCATTGGAAATTCAAAATAAACACTTGACATCCAAATTTAAATCATCTTTCAAATTTGAAGTGATGTGGTTCTAACACCTAGAGTTTCCCAGTCTCTTAAAGGAATGGTGGTTGTAGTCTCCTATTGTGGAAGGCACATAAATGTTTAGATTTTATAAGAAATTAATGTATACATTAAAGGTAGAATCAAGCATTGGAACACACATGTATTTAAAAATGTGTTCCATAAAAAAGAAGAAGTCTTTAAAAAACTTGCAAAAGTAAATGTAGAAATCATAGGTAATGGGTTAAATTTTGATCTCTTTGAATAGAAAAAGAAATTGCAAGATGAATGGGAAGAACTAGCAATACAAAAGGAAATTTATTGGAGACAAATTTCTTGAGAGCTTTGGCTAAAAGAGGGAGATAAGAATACAATTTTTTTTCATATATTGCTCAGATCAAAAAAGCTAAAAGTTCCATTTTCTCAATTCTAGATAGTGTTTTAGGAGACACTTTAACAAAAGAAGAAGAGATTCAAGAAGAGGGAGTAAATTTTTTCTCAAATATACTTTCTACACAATGTCATCAATCCATTCAAGTGGGGAAGGAAAGGGAGGAAATATTGGAAGAAATACCAACATTAGTTTCTCAAGAGGAAAATGATCTTCTTCTAAGGCCATTCACACTAGAAGAATTAAATCCAGTAGTGTTTTCTATGCCTCCAGATAAGGCACTAGGACCAAATGGCTTTACAACCATCTTTTTTCAAAAATATTGGGAGTTCATTGGGCAGGACCTTTTAAAATCATTGGAAGAATCCAAAAGCTTAGGCACGATGCGAAAAAAATTTAATGTTACGCACATTGCTCTCATTCCAAAGGTGAATAGTCCAAAATATTTCTTAGAATTTAGACCAATATCACTCTGTAACATGATTTACAAGATTTTTACAAAAGTAATTTACTTACGCTTGGTGCCTCTCATTCCTATAATAATATCAGAGGAACAAGGAGGATTTGTTCTTGATAGAGAAACAATAGAGGGTGCTTTGGTAGCACATTAATTCTTACGCTTTATCACAACGAATGCTCTTCCTTCTTTGATCATCAAGTTGGATATGATGAAGGCATATGATAGAGTAGATTGGTCCTTTCTAATGCAAGTATTAAAAAAGTTTGGTTTCCATTCAATATGGTGCAAGTGGATTTTTTCATGTTTGGTAGTGGCTAATTTCTCAGTCCTTGTCAATGGTTCACTGACAGGTTTTTTTAGTTCAACTTAGGGTGTAAGACAAGGGGATCCATTATCACCATTTCTTTTTATTATCCTGGCAAAGGAATTGAGCAAGTTTGTGCACAAGGTTCACATACAGGGTAGATGGAAATGCATTATAATTCCTTCTATAGACATAACTGCAACACATTCCTTGTTTGTAGATGATGTACCATCTTATTTGGTAGGGAAACAATTTTAGAAGCTACACAAATAAAGCATATTTTGGATAAACATACTTTTGCATCAGGAAAAAAGGTTAACACAAGCAAATGAAAGATATATATTTTCAATACAGCAACAGTTCTAAAGGATCAAATTGTGTGAGTATTGGGTTTCCAAGTAGCAGGCCTTTCATTTAAATATTTAGGAATTCCTTTATTTGCAAGAGAAAATAGGGTATCCTATTGGGAAAAGGTCATACAAATCAAGAATAGCAGGTTGGAAGGGAAGGTAGTTATCTTTATTAGGAAGGATTCTAATGGTTAAATTTATTTTATCTACAATTCTAAATTATTATATGGTTATTTTGAAAGCTCCCAGAACTATCATTGTGCAAATTGAAAATTTGATTAGAAACTTTTCATGGAAGGGTAATATGGATAGAAAAAGAAAATTCCTCTTGTTTCACTTCAAAACATATGTAGAGAAAAATTGAAAGGTGGAGTAGGGATCCATAATATGATAGCAAGGAATATCTCACTAGGTGCAAAGCTAGTTTGGAATATGCACTCAAAGCCACAAGCCAAATGGTGTAAGATCATGAAAAATAAATATCTAGATATTGGTGCATCATACCACGTTCTTTCCATCTCAAATCCACCACAAAGATCTGTTATGTGGAACATTTTATTGACTTGTATAAAAGTAATAATCTTGTACATAACTTAGGAGATTAACAATGGAGAAAGTGCATAGTTTCAAAAGGATTCCTAGAAGGGATATCCTCCTCTGAGTACAATGCATGACTTTCAGATAATACAAAATCATATAATTCCAATTTGGGGAATGAAATTCAAAGATTACTTTTGTAACAAAAATGTACTCACAGGGAAAGTAAAATGGAAAAACTTTGATTCTTCTATATTACCATCTGATTAGCAAGAGAAACTAAATAGGTTGTTAAGTGGAAGAATTGTTTACTATCAAAAATCTACAAATAGGATCATCTAGGTTCTTTCGAAGAAAGGTAACTAGACTTGGTTAAACTGGGTTTTAAGGAAATGATGAATAATGAAGCATATAGTAAGCCACAAAGAGCACTAAATTTTTGTTGGAATCTAGTCATGTTACCAAAAGTAGGATGCTTTTCTTTGCTACCATTGCAAAATAGGATCTTGACAAGTAAAAGGCTTCAAAAGCTTGGAATCTCAAATCATTTCAACTGTGTGTTGTGTGGGGCATGTATAGAGGACATAAATCATTCATTTTTGCAAGTTATTCTTTTGAAAATTCATGTTGGACTTTTATTAGTGACAAGCTTAGTTGGTATGCCCCACTTCTGAACACACTTTGGGATTTGTTTTTAAGTTGGCCAATTCTATGCAAATCCTCTATGTTTGTAAGTCTATGGAGAATCATTCCTTCTTTGGTTTTGTGGTGCATTTGGTGGGAGCGAAATACAAGGATCTTTTGTAAGCAAATATCAAGTATTGCTCATGTATTGTAAAAGTTGGAAAATTCAATGTGTGAAATAACAAATTCTTATGCACACAATGCTAAGCATGTAAGATCCACTTTCTCAGATTAGGATTCAAAACAACTTAAAACTTGGCAAGAGCTATTCATTCCATTTAAAGGTAGTCTACAAGTACTTTTAACACACAAAGTGGATGGAAAAAAGGTGTCTTGGATGCCTCCATCAATTGGGTTTGATAAGCTAAATTTTTATGGAGCTTCCAGAGGAAACCTGAGTAAATCAGGAGAGGGTGTAGTGATAAAAAATTTTGAAGGTTCACTCATTGGATCAAAATTAATATGATTAGGTACACTAGGTACTAATAATATAGCATAGGTTCAACCACTATTACAGGTATTACAAATGGCCATCAATTTGAATATCACAAAATTACAAATAGAAGGGGATTCTTTGGTTATAATCAATGCAAGCAGAGATAGAAAGCAATGTAGTTGGAAAATCAATTATATCCTTGCACAAATATGGAAGCTACTTGATGTTTTGGAGGTATACCAGATCAATCATACATATAGAGAGGGGAATCAACTTACAGATAGATTAGCAAATAGGGGTTATGAGCAAGAACGAGAGGAGTTTTTATATGATACAGTGTCAAATAATATCATAAAAGAATTGAAAAGCATTATAAATTGTGAAATGCAAGTGTTAAAAAAGTAATCTGGGTTGCCGCATAGTTTGATCATTTCATGTCTGAGAATTTTCATAAAATGTGGCGTATATGTATGAAAAATATGCAAGTAACACAAGTGTCAAAAAAATGGGATGGGCACATAGAATGGTAGCTTGGTGTGTGAATGATGTAATTATAGGTGATGTTTGGGAATGACTTCAAAGTAAGTTTGAAAATAATTCCAAAGCAGGAGGAGGATTTCATAATCTGTGTGGGCATAAATAATAGGCAGCGGCTATCCAGCCCTAGAAATGCACCGGGGCATGGATATGCCCCATATATTCCCATCCATGCTATGGATTTAACTATCTATGTTCCGTGCAGTGCAGTTTTATACGGCAGCAGGAAACTGGGGTAGGTAGTATAATGTTTTATTTTATTAATTTAATTTTTTTTTCGATTACCTATACTTGTATTATATTTTTTTCACCCATGCTTTGGAAAGACTATAAATATATTATGTTATACTTATATTATATATAAAAATATAGTAATACTATTATAATACATAAAATACTATAATTATATTATAATATTGTTATATATTTATAATATTATATAAATATATTTATTGATATTATACTATTATAATTGTAAAAATATATTAATATTATTATAGTTTTAAATATTTTTTACTTAAATTTAGAATCAAATTTGAAATTTAGTGAAGGAGAATGTTATAGGATTGCTAAAAAAAATAGGATTATTAAAAAAAATTCTTGTATTTAAATTATATTATAATAGTGGTAAAACATTTAATGAGATAGATATAGATGATCGTATCAAATTAATTATTTAATAAAACATGTGTAAGAGTTAGTTTTAAGAGGTAAAAACATTTTTATCTTGGTTAGTTTTAAAGATTGTGAATTCTATTAATCATTTTTTAATTTTCTATTAAATATAAAATTATTTTATCATTTCTTTTTATAAATTTAATCTATTTTGGAATTGAATTGTACTTTGTGGAAATAGATGTTATTGTGTAATTAAAATCTTCCTTCTATTTAAAATATACTTAACCTACTTTTTTTATAACTTAGTAAAACTCTTAATAATATAGCACTTAAAAAAGATATATCATATTAGTAGTTTGAACATGTTTAGAACTTAGTTTTATGATTTGTGATAATAGTTTATTAAAGATTATGAAATTTATTTTAATGAGTAATGTATTTTAGTCAATATAAATAATTGTTAACAATATTAACAATATTAACAAAAAAAATAACAATATTAACAATATTATCAACAATTAACAATATTAACTCATAACCTATTTTATCTCTAATAAAAGATTATTAACAACTAGCTTAGATATCTCATATACATCTATCTAAAATGCACTGAGAGATATCAATCTCTGAGGAACCTATCTCCTCGAGACTGATATCTCTTGGCGTATTTTAGATAGATGTATATAATACTATTAAGTTTGATTAAAATAACAAAATAATACTTCAAAATTTTACAAAATATTTTAAAGAAATTCAAAAACATTTAAAATAAACTACAAATATTTATAACTCTTATATATGAAATTTGATTCTTAAGTGTAGATTTATTAAAAATATTAAAGAATATTTATAAGAATCAAATTTCATATATAAGAGTTATAAATATTTGTAGTTTATTTTAAATGTTTTTGAATTTCTTTAAAATAGTTTGTAAAATATTGAAGTATTATTTTGTTATTTTAATCAAACTTAATAGTATTATATACATCCATCTAAAATATGGCAAGATATATTAGTCCACGCGCCTATCTATTCTCAATAACAATTTAAAATAGGCGCCTAGAGACTCATATCTCTCAGTGTATTTTAGATAGATGTATATAAGATATCTAAGCTAGTATTATTACAATTAACAATATTGTTAATTGTTAATATTATTAACAATTTAACAATTAACAATTATTATATTAGTTAAATACCTTACTTGATTTAAAATAAATTTCATAATATTTAATTCTAAGGAAAAGAAACTATTATCACATGATGTCATAAAACTAAGTTAATATGATAAATTTCCTTATATTTTTAAGTGTTATATCATTAAGAGTTTTACATCTATTTTGTAAATATACAACATTTGTAAATAATTTTATATTTAAAAGAAAATTAAAAAATCATTAATAAAATTCACAACCTTTAAAACTAGCCAAGATAAAAGTATTTTCACCTCTTAAAATTAAAAAATCATTTCAACATGGACTAGATAAACTTTCTACACCAAGTATGTGCTACATAATTTGTGAAGAGAGTTATCCTGCAATGAAGGTTGTACGGGTACCTAAGGGCCCTATTTGCAATTGGTGTCGACAAGAGAGGAATGAACATCGATTTTCAACATTAAACAATATGGATCTTGGTCCACAACCATTAGAACTTGCAAAATTAACTCAAATAGAGGAAATGTTGATAGCACGTGTCAACCCAATACTTCAAGTAACACATGCAACTGGAGGGAAATAAAAATATAAAGGACATACCATAAGTTTTCCACAAGAAGTGAGAGAAATAGCTAAAATTTTACCACATCAAATAAAAGATTTAACAGTCATTATTGTTCATAAAAAGGATCAGCGTGGAACAACTTATAATTTTACAGTTAATAGAGAGAGGGTATATAGAGCACATAAATATAAAATAGAACATGATAGGTTCTATAAAGATGTTCAAATTGATGAAAATGCACTTGGTGAACTTACATGCAATTTAGATCAAAAAAATTTTGACCAACTGAATTATGTTTATATGGAGTTTGATTCAAATGCAAATGAGTATGTATTTGCAGGTCCAATATTGGAGATAGATGAAGGAAACATTATTAATCACACTACATCAATGGCCTCTAAATGACCAAATTCTTGAAGAGAGATGGAACTAATTCATGCATGGGTAAATAACCCTAATGTAGATCCTGGATCACTAATTGATTGGCTAGGAATTGGACCATCTCCAGTGAATGAGTATGTTATTGAAGGATTACTTGATATGGCTTTTCCAACACTATTTCCATATGGACGATGTGATTGGATAGAACCATGAATGAGGAGAGTTCATCTGCATGAGTTTGTTAAGCATTTATTCAAATATAGAGATCATCATTTTGGAAGACACCCATGATTTAGATATTATATGATGAATATGATTATGCGGGGTGCTGTCATAATAGTGGTTTACAATTCCTAAGAGGAACGAATTTTAGCTGAAATCACATATTTTTAGAAAATATAATGATTTAAGCCTTTAAAAGTTCCATTTTAAGGATTCCAATTGAAGAGGGTTTGAACAAATCACCTTAGATCAAACCCCCTTGGATAGAACCTCGCTACTTTTAAACCATACCTATAAATCGTCTCCTTTAGACCTATGTCGAAATCTTTGATAAAAAATCACTTTTGATTTAGCTTTTGGGGGATCAAATGAATTCATTTAAAATTTATTTCAAATGATTATGGTATTCCTCGGAACAAGCTATCCAATGAATATAATTTTAATATGTTTTGGTTTTGTTATGTATTTGTTTTTTAAGTTTTATTAAACATGGGGTTTTCATCGAAAATGAATTTATTTGTTCTTCACATGTGGAAAAATAGAAGATTATCAAAAAAAAATTGAAAAATATGAATTACACCAGATATTGAAGTCCTTGATCCAACAAAAGGTAAATTAAATTTTGACATATATACAAAAAGTTCACAGCGTTATCACGATTAAGCCCTATGTTTGAATTGTAATTTTGTTTGACTTTGAAACTTGAATAAGGAAAAATATTCAATAAAAAACTATCTAACCAAGTGGGAAAGCACTAGATATCAGAGTTACAAATCTAAATTTGAAAGAATTAGGAATTTTATCCTTCATGGATAAAAGTTATGGATTATAGGTGTCGTCCACTTTTTTAAAATGTTGTTTTTCTGAGAAAAAATCCCTGTTGCACAAATTGGGAGATGGAAAAGAAGTCTCGATTTGATTCCAAAATTTTTTGAATTTTTTTTTTTAGAAATCTACAGACAAAATTTGATGAGACTCTGGTGCAACCATCTTCAAATTCCTCACAGTTTAGCCGCTATAGGTGCCCGAATGTGAAGATTTAGTTAAAAATAATAATTTCAGTGTCCAGTTTGGCCAAAAATTGTAAACCACTATTATGGGATCACCTTGCGACATCATGCACAAAACTCATCAGTAGTTTTTGTCAAAAAGAGCTTGCAAGATATGCCAATCACAATCAATGAGTTAAGAGAACACATGAAAAATATCCCTCATTCACATCTAGTTGACCATCTGATGCATTTTGGTACAATGCTAAGGGGTACAAGGTTTTATTGGCCAAAATGTCGAGCCAAATTAACTGATCTATTGCATCAAATTGGAACACCAATAGTTTTCTTTACTTTGAGTGCAACAGATATGTATTGGCTAGATTTACATGCATTAATGTCAGGGACACATCCACCTAACCCACAAGAAGCACAAAAATGGCAATGAAAAAATATTATTGACTACCAACATATTGTGGCACATTACATGCACCTATGATATACAATATTTCGCAAGGAAATACTACAAAAGGGAATGAAGGTAAAATATTATTGGTCAATATATGAATGGAAGCATAGAAGATCACCACATGTGCATGGATTTATATGGTTAGATGGAGCACCTAACATAGACAACCTTAATTGGAGAAATGTTAATGAAATAAAAAATGTTCAAAAATATTTTGATTCTATTGTTCATGCATGGAATCCACGGGGAGACCCAAATCAACAAAACATACAAACCATACTATGATATTAATTATCAATTATATATTATTTTTACAATATATCATACTTAAAATTTTGTATTTCAATTAATAAAATATGTTATATCATGAATGATAGGTCCTACAAAATTTTACACAACATCCATGCCATTGAAATACACAAAAACTAAGCCAAATAGACTTGGTACATGACTATGAAGAGTTTCTCAATTGTGTTGAACATCATACAATGTGTAAAGAGGGTGCTTGCCTTCAAAAAAAAAGAGGAAGAATGGTTTGTAGGTAAGATATTTATACTTTCATATATTTTGTACCAACAAATAACTAAATGTTTTACATAAGCTAACAATTTACTCTTTGTTTGTAGGTGCAATGCACCATGGCCATTACATCTATATGGATCAAAATTATTTGAAGATCCAACCATAGGAGATAAAGTATATGAACCTGCAAGAAATGATGATCAAGTAAACACACATAATCATAATACACTTCAGTTATGGAGATAAAATGTAGATTGGCAACCAGTTCTTTTAAGACATGTAATAAATTATATTGCAAAGTATATAGCAAAAGTAGAAAATAGTTCAAAAACTTATCATCAAATCTTAATGCAACTTGCAAATATTGAAAACCAAAATGAAGCGGCATCAAAGGTGTACAAGATCCTTCTAACAGAAACCCTCATTGAGAGAGACATTGGAGCACAAGAAACATGTCATATGTTATTGGAGTTGCCTTTGGTAGAATGTAGTAGAGTATTTGTTACATTAAATGTTTCAAGAGTGGTGTTCAAGCCAGTGCTAAAAAGTGAAGAAAATGATGATGATGGACATCTAAAACATTTCATTGAAGGATACATGGAAAGACCATATGCAATGGGAAGTATCACATTTATAGATGCAGCTAGATCTTGGACATATAATCCCAAAAGAAAAAGAGATAACAAATGGGAACCAAGGACTATGGCAGCTATTGTAAGAGTGTTTCCAAGATTTACCACCATACCTACACGTCAATCAGAAAAGTGGGTTGATTTTTGTTGGTAAGAGTTATTGTTGTACAAGCCATTTCGTAATATACAAAGGGATGTTGGACTTGATGATAATACAATTATGAAAAATTGGGACTCACTCAATTATGATCTGTGGCATTTAGAATGAAGAATTATTTCAAATGAAACTAAAAATCACAATGATTCTGAAGATAAGGATAATTTACCAAAATGATCATAATATAATTGAACATGAATGGGAGATCATATCAAGATTACACCATGGATAGATTATGGATGCAACAAAAATAGGTATGTTAGGAAGAAGAGATATCAAGATAGACAAACTCCATGGAGTGTTGAATATCAAGGAGAAGATTACACAAATAATGCAATAAATTTTATCAACACTATGAAAGAAAATGGCTTACTAATACCTAATGATATGTTGTCAACTATATCATATGGAACATTAGGTGCTAAGCAAAAAAAAGAACTTGATATTATTATGTCACATTATAATCAATAGGATAATGTCGTGCCACTATACAAGATAATTCAAGGAATAGCTGGAACAGGTAAATCATATTTGAGTAATGCAATTAGTCAAGCTCTTTATGATGCATCACAACCAGAACATTCTCCCTTATTATTACTAGCACCAACTGGAGTTGCAGCCTTTAACATTGGTGCATCAACAATTCATTCAACTTTAAGAATACCTATTGCATATTTTGTTGAATTAGAAGGAACAAGGCTCATAAGTCTTCAAGAAGAAATTCAACATATAAAATACATATTAATTGATGAAATGAGTTTTATTGGACAAAATTTGTTACAAAATATTGATTCAAGACTATGCCAGGCTTATCTTGAAAAATCAAACATGAGTTTTGGTGGAAGATCAATCATTTTGGTGGGGGATTTGGGACAACTACCTCCTATAAGTGACAAACCACTTTATGATATTAATGTACGTGCAAAACTATTATGGGAAGAGTTTAAGATAGTTGTTACTTTGAATAAGGTGTTCAGACAAGAAGGTGAAAGTGAAGACCAAAAAAGGTTTCGCCAATTACTCACAAATATTAGAGATGCACATCCAACCATATATGATTGGAAATTACTCATGACAATAACAGATGCTTCATTACATCCAAAAATTGAGGAGATTGATAATAATATTCATCTATTTGCAACAAACGATAGTGTACATAGCCATAACAGAAAAAAGTTACATTCATTAAGAAGACTAGTAGCCCATAGCATTGCAACCAAAGAAGGTAGCACTAATCCAACAGAAGGTCAGAAAGATGAATTGGATGTTGAATTATTAATTTCAAAGAATGCAAGGGTCATGTTAACATCTAATTTATGGATACAAGCAGGTCTTGTGAATGGAGATTTAAGATACATCAGAAATATCATATACAAACCTGGATGTGGCCCACCAGATCCACCTACATATGTTATGGTTGAATTTGATAATTACTCTGGAATTCCTTTTGAATATGCATCTCCAAATTTAATTCCAATTTCACCAATACAAAGGGGCCGCACATGTCAATTTACCCTATGATTGGCTTGGGCACTAACGATCTGCAAATCACAAGGATTAACTCTTTCCAAGGCAACAATTGATATAGGACCAAGAGAAAGGGCAAGATTAACATTTGTTGCTATATCACGTGTTAAGTATTTGGATGGAAGTAGAATCTCACCACCATTTACATATGATCGTTATGAAAAAATGAAGATAGGAAAACAACTGGCCAAAAGAAAAGCAGAGGAAGAAAGACTAAAATCTTTGGAAACATGACATTTTTATGTGATATATATTATTTTCAAGTGAACTCTTCTATTAATATTGATATTAAATTTTTGGTATAAAAGATTAATTGTCTCATTCATTATGAATTCCTATTGTACACATCTCTTTGTGCATTTGAATAAATATGATATGAATCATGACTTGTAAAGTATTATAATTCTTTAATTAAAACAAAATATGTGATAAATTATTATTTTACATTGCGTGTTGCGGATGCTACTAGCTTAGATATCTTATATACATCTATCTAAAATACACCGAGAGATATCAATCTGGAGGCACCTATCTATTCTCAATAACAATTTAAAATAGGCGCCTCGAGACTCATATCTCTCGGCATATTTTAAATAGATGTATATAAGATATCTAAGCTAGTATTATTACAATTAACAATATTGTTAATTGTTAATATTATTAACAATTTAACAATTAGCAATTATTATATTAGTTAAAATACCTTACTTGATTTAAAATAAATTTCATAATATTTAGTTCTAAGTAAAAGAAACTATTATCACATGATGTCATAAAACTACTAATATGATAAATTTCCTTATATTTTTAAGTGTTATATCATTAAGAGTTTTACATCTATTTTGTAAATATACAACATTTGTAAATAATTTTATATTTAATAGAAAATTAAAAAATCATTAATAAAATTCACAATCTTTAAAACTAACCAAGATAAAAATATTATATTTTCACCTCTTAAAACTAACTCTTGCACATCTATTAAACAATTAATTTGATACAATCTATATCTATCTCATTAAATCTTTTACCACTATTATAAAATAATTTAAATAAAAAAAAAGTTAATAATCACATAACATTCTCCTTCACTAAAATTAATTTGATTATAAATTTAAGTAAAAAATATTTTATAAGAATTATTTTATTAATTATACATTATATTAAATTATATATATATTAAAAATGATAAGCACATTAATATTATACATTTTTAATATATTAATATATTATATAACAATTTTTAAATATATTAATATATTAAATAACAATTTTTATATATAACAAATTTCATAATCTTATATCTTTATATATAAAATAACAATTACCTCTTAAATGACATCACACAGGGGTTAATTAATTAAAAGCAGGCCTGACAAAATGGCAGCACACGTATAGTGATTGGATGATACTTGGAGGCCATACATGCAGCGACATCCATGCCCCGATGCATTTTTGGGGCTGGATAGCCGCTGCCTAAATAACAAGTGTTGATTGTACATCAACAAGTAGCAATGAAGGAGATTTTAAATATCAAAAAGTACAAATGTGTACATCATGGCAAGCTATCATATTTTTCATGTACTAAGGGAGAGGGCCCTATCGTGGGTAGGGTAACTTTGACCCCCTGCTCCACGTCATCAACATCCGAGTCAGGTTTTTTTTTTTGGCCACGTTCCTTGACCGTGGAGTTGGTAGTAAGAAAAAAACTTTTAGGGAAAATTCGAGCATGTTTTAAGAGCCAAAAAAAGTGATGCACCGATAGTGGGTAACTAAGACATGTAATATTGGTATGCTGATGTGGCATTACATGATTGGTCAATTTGTGTATTTTTTGAATTGAAGGTATTGGTAATTGGATACTAAGTGTACATTTATTGACACTTTTATTGCCCAACAGTGGTCCCCAGACTGTCCAAAGTTGGCCCCCAGGATGTCCATAGCTATACCAGCTATTGGAACCTGTCCCACGATAGGGTCCTCTCCCTTAATGAGTTATTGGTTTTGCAGGTAAAGGTTAATAATCACCATCAAATCTCACCATATAATGATTTCAAATCTTTTCAAAGAAAAATCACTTGTGTCATGTGTGACAGTCTCAGAGCTTGGGCGATGAAAAGACACAATAATCAAGTTTAATTAAGGCTCATCGGTACCTGTCAGAAGTGTCATCAGGAGTGAGAATGTTATAAGGGAAAGGTTGAAGGCCAGAGGCAGAGGAGGAAGTTTTCACACACAGTAAAAATTAAAATATAAAATATTATTTTCTAACACACAGAGCTGCTGCTCGTAATTTTCTGTTTGCTCACATTCACCTTCTTCTTCTCATTCTCATTGCTTGTCAAAAATAAATTACAATTACAAAATATATGTAGAAGGTAAAAAGTCACGTGAAAGATTTTCACGGATGAGAGGGAACGAAAATACAATTTAAATTCAAAATCACCTAACTAACTTTTCCCCCGTCAAAATGCATTTAATACAATGTCCTTTACATAATATAAAACTTAAATATTAATTCCTTCGTACTCTGAAACTTTTTGGCGTTGGCGGCTTTCTCCATAGTTCCCCGCGGTATCGCAATGGTTAAAAACTTGATTGCGATATTGCGGGCAGCGGTTAGTTGACGGCCCGGTAAACAAAAGTAAACGGCTGGCGGTTAGAATAAAACAAACTTTTACGGAGTCTCCCGTGATATCGCGATGAATATTTTATTGATTGCGATATAGCGGGCATTGGCTGGAGGTGACGACAGGCGGTTGATAAAACAAAAAGACTACGGAAGTCTCCCGCGGTATCGCAATGGCTAATTTATTGATTGCGATATAGCGGGCAGTGGTTGGCGGGGATGGCAGCAGTTAGGGTTAATATTCCAACACTCCCCCTTAAGCATAACTGCGCTGTCCACCATGCCCAATCTGTTCCTTTGAAAAATAAAATTATCTCTTCCCAGCGGCTTTGTAAAAATATCTGCACTCTGTTCTTCTGATCTGCAAAATTCTAAAAATATATCACCATTGTTAATTAATTCTCTGATAAAATGATACCTTGTATCAATGTGCTTGCTTCTCTTATGAAAGACTGGATTTTTCGAAAGAGCAATGGCTGAATTGTTATCACAGTAAATTTTTGTTGCCTCCATTTGTTCATTTTGCAATTCTTTCAAAATTCTTCTCATCCAGACTGCTTGACATGCTGCACTTGTGGCTGCCACATACTCTGCTTCAGCTGATGAAAGACAAACTATTGGCTACTTCTTTGAAGACCATGAGACAACTCCAGTCCCAAAATTAAATACATAACCAGATGTGCTTTTTCTATCATCAATGCTGCCAGCACAGTCACTGTCTGTGTATCCTATGAGTTTGAACTCATCTGAACTTGAATACTTAATGCCAAAATTTCTTGTTCCACTTACATACCTTAAAATTCTTTTCCCTGCTTTCCAATGGGTGTCTTTTGGTGTTTCCATAAACCTTGAAATCAAACTTACTCCATACATAATGTCTGGCCTTGTGGCTATGAGATACATGAGACTTCCAACAAGCCTCTTAAACAAAGTTGGATCAACATTAGACCCTCTATCATCCTTGCTTAGTTTCAGACCTGTCATTGTAGGTGTTGGTGCTGGTTTGCACTTCATCATATTAAACCTTTTCAAAATGTCATTTTTGCATATTTTTTATTTGTGAAATAAAAATACCATTTTCATTTTGATTTACTTGATACCTAAAAATACTTCGCTTCGGACCCTAAGTCTATCATTTCCAAATTCTTTCTTCATATGCGCTTGAATAGATGTTGACAAATTGCAGTGAAAATTAAATCATCCACATATAAGCATACTATTATTATTTCACCTTCTTCATTCACATTTTGGCCTCTGATGTGGGCTCAACTTGCTACATCTAATAAATCCATTCGACAAAAGATAATGTCTGATACGCTATACCAAGCTCTTGGGGCTTGCTTCAATCCATCTGATGCCTTTTTCAATTTGTAAGCTTTGTCTTCTGACCGAATTTCATATCCGGTGGGTGATCCACATAAACTTCTTCTTCTAAATAACCATTTAAAAAAGCTGACTTCACATCCATTTGAGATACAAACCACTTATTCTGAGCTGCTAAAGCTAAAATCATCCTTATAGTATACAATCACGCTACAGGTGCAAATGTTTCATTGTAATCAATTCCAGGCTGTTGTGAATAGCCCTTTACAACCAATCTTGCTTTAAGCTTCTGAACTTCATCTTTTTTATTCAATTTGGTTTTATAAACCCATTTCACTCCAATGACATATTTGTCTTTTGGAAGACTGACTAGTTCCCATGTCTGATTCTTTTCAATTGCTTCAATCTCTTCATCCATAGCACTTACCCATTTATCATCTTTGACTGCATCTTCAAAATGAATTGGATCTTCTATTTGAGAATAAAATGCACAAAGAGAAATCTGATCTGAGTTATTCTCACCTTCATTTTGCTCATATATATCTCTTATGCTTCTGATTTTCTGTCTTCTCAAACTTGCCAATGTAGGATTTGACATATCACTTGAACTTGTGGAATGTGGACCCGATGGTCCTGCTGTAGATGGTGTTTGTTGTCCTCTTGTTGGACTGCTTCCTTGAATGCATGAGGCTGTTCTTACAATCGATGCTGGTGTCACTTGTGGACTACTTTGTTGAGCTTGAATGGGAGTGGGAGGAGTCACAATAGTTGGAACATTTGTTGTTGCTGGAACTTCATTCTCCTCTTGAGGTATACTAGCTGAAATATTGACTGTCTTCTCTATACTTCCATCCCATGCTTCATCTTCTACAAATTGTACATCTCTGCTGATTATAACTTTCTTTGTTGTTGGATTATAGAGCTTATAAGCTTTGGATTCTTCACTGTATCCAACAAATATACATTTTTCTCCTTTGTTATCTAGTTTCCTTCTCAATTCATCAGGCACATGTGCATATGCTACACATCCAAATACTCTCATGTGAGTAACACTATGTTTTCTTCTTGTCCATGCTTCTTCAGGTACTATATTCATAACACTTTTTGTTGGACACCTATTCATTATATAGGTTGCACAAGAAATTGCTTCTGCCCAATATTCATTTGACAAGTGTTTGGCTTTCAACATGCTTCTAGCCATTTCCATGATTGTTCTATTTTTCCTTTCAGCTACTCCATTTTGTTGAGGTGTGTATCTAGTTGTGAATTGCTTGTGAATTCCATGATCTTTGCAAAAATTAAAAAATTCTCTTGAAATATATTCACCACCTCTATCTGTTCTCAACACTTTAATATAATAACCACTCTGTTTTTCAACCAAATTCTTGAACTGACGAAACAGATCAAACACTTCATTTTTCTGCTTTAGAAAATAAACCCATATTTTTCTTGAATAATCATCAATGAATGTCAGAAAGTAAAAACTATCACCTATTGAAGGTGTTTGCATAGGTCCACACAAATCTGAATGTATAATTTCCAAAGGGGCTTTTGCTCTAGTTGACTTTCCTGCAGGAAATGATTCTCTATGTTGTTTTCCTAAAATGCACCCTTCACATACCCTTTCTGGTTTTCTATTAAAGGTAGTCCCTTGACCATGCCTTTCCTATGAAGTAAATTTAAACCTCCAAAGTTGAGATGACCAAATCTCAGGTGCCATAACCAGTTTTCATCTTTTATCTCAGCTTGAAAGATTGTGCACTACTGTTGTAGTTTCTTCTCTACCCACTTGTGAATTCATTAAGTGTTGTGCTTGAGCATAATTTATATTCAAATCTGGCCTTATCTTTAAGGGAAACATTCTGTTGTTTGTCATTCTGACTTTTGCAATAAGCTGGTTGCTTGGGTATTTGTCTAAAATTGTGCATAGACCATTCTTGAAGGTTACTCTATACCCTTTTGAACCAATTGCCCTACACTCATTAAGTTATGTTTCAGACCAGGCACAAAATACACATCTGAAATATACTTTTTCTCCCCCTGTTTAGTTAGAATATTGACATCTCCTTTTCCTTTGACTGACACTTTGTTGTCATTACCCAATGTAACATCAAACTTTACATTCTCATTTAAACTTGAAAACATTTCTAGATTTCGTCATATGATTGCTACAGCCTGAATCTAAAAACCATACATCTTTTTCATTTGCTTGAGCATTACAAGCTAAAAATATTGTTCTCTTATCTGAATCCTGATTTTGACCTTCTCTTGAAAATTTTGCATTTTGTCTATTATTATCATACTGCTTCTTTCTACACTCATTCATATAATGCCCATATTTTTTACAGTAGTGACATTGGACTTGAGATTTATCATACCTTTGATTTTGTGACTGATTCTGTGTTGAGTTTTGGCTTGAGCCTTGATTGCTGCCTCTTCCATTTGAGCTTGATAAACTGTATCTTTCACCTCTGTAAGAGTTTCTTCCTCTTCCTCTTGATCTACCTCTGCCTCTTCCTTGACTTACTGAAGCCTGAGTTTTGAAAGCATGCTCCAGTGATGTGTCTGCTGACCTTTTCAGCCTTTGTTCATGAGAAATTAGAGATGCATACAGCTCATCAACTGAGAACTGTGAGAGATCCTTTGTCTCCTCTATAGCAACTACAACCGGTAGAAATTTTGTGGGCAAACTCCTTAAAATCTTTTCAACAACTCTGGTATCTTCCAGATTCTCTCCATGAGACCTAATTTGATTAACCACCCCAATGACTTGGGTGTAGAATGAATCTACAGATTCATTGTCCTTCATACATATTGTTTCAAAATCTCTTCTCAGCATTTGTAGCTTTGCTGTTTTAACTTTTTCCATGCCTTGATAGGCTATTTGAAGTATGTCCCATGCTTGTTTGGACTTTGTTGCAGCTGAAATCCTTGGAAAAATACTCTCATGTACAGCTTGAAACAGATAAAATAAAGCCTTTGAATCTTTCTTCCTTGTGTCCTTCAATAAGTCTTTCTCTGCTTGTGTTAAAGCATTGTATGCTACTGCATCTGCTGGCTCTGCAAATCCATTCTCTACTAAATCCCATATATCTTGTGAACTAAATAGTGCTTTCATGGTAATTGACCAGTACTCATAATTCTTCCCATTAAACTGTGGAATTTGTGGGTTTGTCAAGCTTGTGCTTGCTGCCATTTTTGAAATTTACCCAGATAATCTACTTTGATAAAATTGATTCTGATAATCAACTTGCTCCGATACTCGAACTTGCTCTGATACCACGTGAAGGCCAAAGGCAGAGGAGGAAGTTTTCACAAACAGTAAAAATTAAATTATAAAATATTATTTTCTAACACATAGAGCTGCTGCTCGTAATTTTCCATTTGCTCACATTCACCTTCTTCTTCTCATTCTCATTCCTTGTCAAAAATAAATTACAATTACAAAATATATGTAGAAGGTAAAAAGTCACGTGAAAGATTTTCACGGATGAGAGGGAACGAAAATACAATTTAAATTCAAAATCACCTAACTAACTTTTCCCCCGTCAAAATGCATTTAATACAATGTCCTTTTCATAATATTAAAACTTAAATATTAATTCCCTGGCGGTGGCGGCTTTCTCCATAGTTCCCCGCAGTATCGCTATGGTTAACAATTTGATTGCGATATTGCGGGCAGCGGTTAGTTGACGGCCCGGTAAACAAAAGTAAACGGCTGGCGGTTAGAATAAAACAAACTTTTACGGAGTCTCCCGTGATATCGCAATGAATATTTTATTGATTGCGATATAGCGGGCATTGGCTGGAGGTGACGACAGGCGGTTGATAAAACAAAAAGACTACCGAAGTCTCCCGCGGTATCGCAATGGCTAATTTATTGATTGCGATATAGCGGGCAGTGGTTGGCGGGGACGGCAGCAGTTAGGGTTAATATTCCAACAAAGGTGGCATTATATGCTTCATTGTGTTTGTTTGAGGGTATGCGTGTTGGGTGCTAGATATTGTGGTAAAAGAGACTGTGCATCCGAATTTTTTTAAGGAGAATGAGCTTTTGCAATGTGTACAGGGGTAGAAGCTGGAAAGTGGGAAGGGGTATGTGAGAGGCATATTCGCAAAATAATATCTTAAACACAAAAGGGCTTTCAGAGTAGTGTTTGATTCTGTGAAAAAAGGTCTCAAAAATGATGATCCATGGCAGTTGTACAGGGTCCTGAATCTGCACTCACAAGAGATTGGAAACCAAATGGTGAACAAGATAAAAGACAAGTTCTTTGTAGTTTCCTTCCTGCTTTCTCATCATATTCATCATGGACAAACCGTGTTAGCAGTGGCAAGGAATAACCCACGATCACATAATGATGCAGACTTCAGTGAAGGACAGGGTGATAATGGCTTTGATCTAAATGAAAGTCGAGGCGAAACATCTGCTAGTGACGGTTTTATGGACGAGTGAAAATAAGTTCACGATTATGCTTTTAGTTTAGTTTTGTACATCTTGCCAATATAACAAATCAGCTTGCTAAATATTGTGTTTTGGGAAGCAATAGTGCCTATGCTCGATGCTTTTCAAATTGGCACTTTTTGGTTTTGACTGGTACTACAACTTTGGCTTTTATGTAACTTCTAATTATAAATATAATACATAATATAGGCTATGGCCTTTCGCGTAAGAAAAACACCATTAACAACACCCTTATGATTTGATCTTACTACAAACTTTTATTTTCTCGTTCCATTACTATGGTATATTGTTTCATTCTTAATGTTTGTACATATTTCTATATTCTAAAGGTTTTAAACATATAGGAAGAAAGCGATCGATCAAATATCTTAAATAGTAAAACCATCTTTTCTCATATTGTGCTCTGTTAGGGGTTACATTTTTATCATTACCTAATTATCATATTTTAACTTACTCACAAGCCATTTTCTTCTAGAAACTCAAATCTAACTTAATGATGCCAAGGTTCATTTTTGCCAAATCTAATTATCATATTTCAACTTTCTCATATGTCAATTTCTTACACTCAATTTCAACTACATTATGACAATGTTAACTGCAAATGCCATTACTGACATTCTTGCACGTATATTTGGTCTGGACCCTACTTTGCAAGATACATCTATTGATTCCATTCAACAAACTTGTTCTACACATATCAAATACCGAGTACAACTCTCTGATGGTTTACACACACATCATGCTTTGCTCAAGGCTGATCAATTCAATGATCTTGTTTTGGAAGAGGCTTTAGTGAAAGGCTCTATTGCTTGGCTAAAACAATATGCTTCCAAGATATTTCATAAATTCACATGCATCCATACTTTCCCAAAATTATTTTGTTCTCTCATTTATTCCTTTTCACATTTTCACTAAATTAATCATTTCAAATAATGCATCAACTGTTGAAACTTGAACTCCTCTCCTCCAAGCTAGAAGTTTTGTGTCATCAAGTAACTCTCAAGCCCCATTGGTCTCCTCTCAATCTACAAAGTATTCATTGCAACAAGATGGAGACCCTACAATTCAACACAATATTTCCCCTTAAAACATTAACTCCATACCTTAAGAATTAGTCTACTGAGGATCGAGCCTTGAAAAAATCTTCAATTCATAAATTTCAAAATGTTGGATGTCATGGAAAGGTTTTTAGATTTGATTTTGTAGACAAAGTGAACTCTGAAATACATGTTACTTGCTTCAAAAAACTTGTTTATGAGTTCTACTTTCTATTCAATTTGATAGTCTTTATGTGATCTTCAACGGTTGCATTAAAGTGGCAAACACAAAATATAGTAGCTCCACAAACCCCTTCAAAATATTTCTCCACAACTCATCAACAATATCTCCTTCCACATCCTTAGACTCCACCATACCCAAACATACTTTCCATATCAAGAGCATAGATTCATTAGCCTAATTTCCTATTAATTTCCTTGTTGATGTCATTGGCATACCTTTATATATCTCCCCTACATCAACCATTCATAAAAGAGATGGAACAAAAACAATAAAGTGTATTGCTAAAATCATAGACATGTTAAGTTGTACCATTGATGTTACTCTTTGGAGTCATCATTTCCAGACTGATGGGAAATAAATCTCTAATATGCCCCTACACCCAAAACCTCCTATTCTTTTGAAAAAATCTAGATGTATAACCTCCTATTGTGGGAAAGGTATTGATAGTATTTTTTCAACTACAATTCCAATCAATCCAAATTTATTGGAGGCCTCAAGATTATATAAATGGTATACCACTATAGGGATTGTCTAGCCTTTCACTTCCTTGTCAAAGAGCTACCTATCTCCCAACAAGTTTGCAAATCCAATCAATATCTCATCTATTGAAAATACAAGCTTCCTTGAGAAGAAAAATGTTTGTGTAAAGGCCTCTATCTCAAAACTACACTTGGACAACTTCTATTACCTTTTATACCTTTTGTTCACAGAGAATAAAAAATGTAAGAATTTTTTTTTGCAAACTTCCCCCAATACTTTTTGATGCCCAAAGTGTTCTACTGATCTCTTTGGATGTGATTTTAGCTACATTCTTAAAATTGACTTGCAATATGGGACTAGTGATCTTAAAGTTATTGCATTTGAAGAACCAACAAATTCCTTGATGGGTGTTGTATCATAATTTTTTCAACTATTACTAGCAAAAACTAATGTTGCTAAACACATTTTATACAATGTTTTTGGTTGCCAGTTTTTCCTTGACCTCGCCATAAAAATGATTCAATTTATTTGACACAAAACACAAAGCATTATTATTACAACTATTAAGCCCATTTAAAATTTTCATTTAACTCTTCCTATCTATTATCATGTATCCATTTGTATATCTTTTTTTAGTATTTTGTACATTGAATGTCCATATATGTAAAGATGATCATATATATAAAAATATGTTTTGTTATTTCCTTGTGATCCAAAATCTTTTTTCACATCTTATCTCCTTGCATTCTGTATAATAGTTGGTCATGCTATTTCAAATATATGTTTGCACATTTCTATAAATGAACACCACAAAAAATATTTAAAACACTTGGATACCTTAATTTCCCATGCTTCTATTTGTTATATATATATATATATATTTATCACTCACCAATATATTGCATTACTTTGATCCTCAACATCCCTTATAATGGAGGCATAAAATGAAAGAACAGAAGAGAAAAATACTCATCAAAATAAAATGCCAAATACACAATACCATGCAAGGAAAATATTAACAAAAGAAGATGAGAAAACCAAATAATCCTCATTGATGGAACCTCCACATCTACACTCTCTTCTTCCAATAATACACCCCATCTACAAACACATGCACCTCAAATATAAAATATACTTCAACCCAACCCATTTGTTCAAATGCACCCTCCTCCACCTTCATTTTAAGATTTCTTCACCACTAGAAATACCTTCCATTCAAAGTTAGATAGCCTTTCAAACATGCCAACATATATGGTCTGCATGGAAAGATACCCAGGACTCAAAACTAGGCAATCAAATGGAATCAGTACTTGTTGTAGATGTACATCTAAAAAAAAAAAACCATCACTTCTCAAATCAGAACAACATGGACCTTGGTGAGAAACCTAGATTTTTAAAAACTCTATCTTAAGTTAAGGAAATGTTGATAGCAAGGGTTATCCCAATCCTTCAAGTTACCTATACAAGGGGGGAAACTAAAATATAGTGGCACACTATTTGTTTCCCTCAAGATTATCTACAATTGTAACCTACTTGCCTAGTCATATTAATGAGTTAGATATACTAATAGTGAAAAATAAAAACATAGAGAAAAAACTATGTTATTGGAA
Organism: Sequoia sempervirens; assembly: GCA_007258455.2. Taxonomy (NCBI): domain Eukaryota; kingdom Viridiplantae; phylum Streptophyta; class Pinopsida; order Cupressales; family Cupressaceae; genus Sequoia; species Sequoia sempervirens. The sequence goes on from VDFB02330638.1 coordinate 158,003, forward strand.
GCTTGGCACTTCCAACCCTTAGTTCGTGTTGACCACGTGATTCACGACATGGTTTAATAGCCTCCCATGGATCCTTAATCTGGGATAGTAGCGGATTCCTAGCAGGCCGACCTTTTAGGAATAACGGTTAGCTCAACTCCCAACAAGTGGTATCAAAGTGAGGGTTGTAGGTTCAAATCCTGTGGTTGTGCTGGGGGGAATGTTGGAGCTCGGTGCTTCCACCCCTTAGTCATCATTGACCATGTGATTCTTGACATGGTTTACAGCCTCCCATGGATGCTTAATATGGGATAGTAGCGGATTCTTAACAGGCCGACCTTTTGGGAATAACGACTAGCTCAACTCCCAACACATATAACTTCTACATTAGTAGAGGATGTGTCCATGAGGCATTAACATATAAGATTTGCAATGACCCATACTACAAAATATGTGCAATTAGACGAGCTTACATTATCAAGTTTACCCCAATCCTCCATTGACATCTCAAACCTTCTATATATGCAAAAACTTCAAATCTCGATCCCACAAATACAAGCTTGATGGAAATAGATGGTACAAAGGATGACCCCTTAGAAGAGAACATGCCAACCACAACTTCCTTTGTGGTAAATTTCCCACCTGCACATACAAAGGTCAAAGAAGTGTGCTCTTTACTACAACTAGGGTAAGGATGACCAACACCTATTGTAGAATGGCCACCCATTTCTCCATCTCCTATAAATGAATACACCACTGAATGATTATTTGTGATGGTATTCCCCACTTTATTTCCAAAAGGAAAAGCCACATTCAAACAATAATATATCAAATAAATTAAGCTACATGAATATGCTCTCCATCTTCTAAGGTACCATGATAATGATTTGTCCAACACCCACAATTTAGGTACTTCATACTAAATATACTAATATGCCACCGTAGCCAAGCCACTCCATCTGTATTTGTCAATAAGCATCTAGATGGTTGCCTAACATCAACAATCTTTGAACTTCACTAAATATTAAATGGAATTCCTGATGGAAAACTTGAAAATTAAATTTTGTCCTTTAGCTTGTCAATTCATGGTACCCACTCACTTTGGACCTAGCATCGAGGTGAGCTTTCTGACATGGTCATTCAAATTGGTTTCCCAACACTTTTCTTCACCCTTAGTGCAATAGATACAAAATGGATAGATGTGCATACCATCATGTCGACCACTTCACCTACAAATCCTTCCATGGCTTCTAGGTGGAGGACATAAAATATAGTTTGTAATCCACACCTTATCGCACTATACATGCACCATAAATTTACTATACTCCATGAAGAGGTCTTAGAAAAGCTTCTTGGTGCAACTAAATATTAGTACAGGTAAACCCTTTCTTATCTCACAATCTTACATTACACTCTTACTTTAATTATTTTCTAAAAAATATATTTTCAAAGGTATGAATGGCAACATAGAGGCTTTGCACATGTCTGTGGTTTCCTATGAATCCAACAAGCACCTAACATTGGAAGATTACAATGGAATAACCTTCAATGAGTATAAAATGCACTTGATTACATTGATAGATATGTCTTATCATGGAAACCACAAAGCCTTGAATTGAGAAACCAAACATTTCATTGATCTATTATGATGACCCTTGCTTGATGGATACAACAATGATCATGTCAACCAACCCTTCAATCAACTATAATGAAATAGTTAATCATGTTCAACATTACAAACTATACTCTATTAACATGCTTTAGGAGGAAAGGGCATATGTTGTCTATTCTTATAAAAAACCATGGACCATGAAATATAGGTCAAGTCTTTCAAATGTTGAGAATGGCCCTGGCCTAAACACACCCCTACACATAATGATGACTATCTGAACCTTCATAACCCATGTATCCTCTCTATCTGGAGGGATAATGTATATTTCCAACCTATTCTCTTAATTGATGTTGATATCAAATATTTTGCAAACTATACAACAAAAGCTAAACAAAAATATGGAACATATCATGCCATATTATATCATATTTCAACCACTTTTGAATCTGAAATGCCAACCCCTAGATATGTTGTCTATTCTTATAAAGAACCATGGACCATGAAATATAGGTCAAGTCTTTCAAATGTTGAGAATGGCCCTGGCCTAAACACACCCCTACACGTAATGATGACTGTCTGAACCTTCATAACCCATGTATCCTCTCTATCTGGAGGGATAATGTATATTTCCAACCTATTCTCTTAATTGATGTTGATATCAAATATTTTGCAAACTATACAACAAAAGCTAAACAAAAATATGGAACATATCATGTCGTATTATCTCATATTTCAACCACTTTTGAATCTGAAATGCCAACCCCTATATACTTTTAAAAAATATTTATTGAAAGCTTTGTGGATCATGATATTAGTGCTAAGGAGAGTTGCCACCTTTTACTAAAACTACCCCTCACCATATCTAGTATGAAATTTTTTTCTTTAAATTTTAATCGACAAAAATTTCAACATGTATCAGTCTCACCCACATTCATGACCACATTCCCTACCTACATTGATTCTTGTAACATGGCACGACCCATACATGTAGAGATAATGTCACTCATTCAAGTGACTAAAAAATGGACCTTCAAAGCATCTCATAAGAAAAATAAATGGAAAGAGCACCCCAAAGAAGCCATTGTTTGAGTCTCCCCACAATTCACAACCGTCCTTGCAAAAGATGACAAAAGCTTTCAAGAATTTTGTTGGAGTGGACTAATACTATACCATCCATTTCATAATATTGACACTGATTTTGGTTCATCAGAACACCAAATAATAACGCATTAGGAGTGGTTCCCCTATAGTTACTATCCATGACATATATGACACACACTATCAGAACCAATCCAAGAACTTGGTGCTAGCAACCCTTCTAGTGTTGAGTATGTGATGCAAGAAAATAACCCTGATGAATGGAAAGTCACTATCAACTCTACACCCAAACCTTCTTATTCACCTAGATTAAGTAGACATGCTTGGTCGACATGAAATTGACCTTAACCATGATTGGAAAGATCCCCACTTCAAACCACTACAAAAAGTTATAGCTACCACTTTCATAGACTCGAATCACCCAACATTTCAAGTACACAATGTTCTAAATGAATACACCCATACCACCTTGTCTACTCAAAAACAAAAATAATTTGATATAGTTATGTCCCATCTAACTACTCTTTCTTTACAACCACTGCTAAAAATAATTGTTCAAGGAACTGCAAGAATTTGAATGTCACACCTCATAACAAAAACAATTCTACACTCATGAGTTCAACTCCAATTCACTAGTCACCATGTTAGTACTTCTTGCACCTACAAGTGTTGCAATATTCAACATTCAAGCATCAACAATTCATTTTCTTCTTTGAATACCAATGAAATAAATGCCCCCTAACAAGGATAAAGGCTTGCAACCTTCCAAGAAAAAATGTACTTCATTAGATACATTTTGATAAACAAGATGAGCTTCATCGACCCAAAGTTGCTACAATAGATTGACATGAGCTTGTGTGAAGCATTCGTTGTGCACAACCACCTTCCATTTGGAGGACGTTCAATCATTCTCTTTGGTGACCTTAGCCAACTACTGCTAGTTAAAGATATCCCCATGTATGCTTCGACTTCCTATGGCAGAACACTTTGACACAACTTCATAACTATTATAACATTGACTAGAATATTTTGTCAAATTGGTGATGAGCCTTCCTAGATTGATTTTCATGCACTTCTCTCAAATTTATGAAATGTAGAGCCCACACTAGAAGATTGGAAAATTCTAATGTCATGTTCAAGTTCATCACTCATCTCTATAGAAAATTCTATTTTCTTATATGTCATACATCTATTTACAGCAAATGAATTGGTGTTACTACATAATAAACATATGTTGTTTTCATTAGTGACACTTGCTACCCTATCCACTACAGAGAAACTTAGGGGGTCAATGTACTCAAATCCAGATGAAGAAAAACTTCAAGTTAAGATCCTCTTGTCTACTAGCCAAGAGGTTATGTTATGTCCCAATTTATTGGTGGAGATATGGATCATGAATGGTGCACTTGGTGAAGTCAAATTAATTGTATACAATGATAGCGAAAAACCATCTCAACTTATATTGTTTTTTTTTTTGTTCATTTCAAACATCACATTGGCCCGATTTGGGATCAAAACAACTCAAAAATGTCCATGTAACCCCACTAAGTCATCGCCTCTGTCGTCAAATCCAACTAAAAATGGCATGGGCCTTAACAATACACAAGTCAAAATTCCTTACAGTTCAAAGGGCAACAATCAACATCAACAACATTGACCAGAAAGGGTTGACATTCACAACTATTTCAAGAGTTCGTGAACTTCCATGTCTTCGCATACAACCTTCCTTCACATTCCAAAGATATGCATGCATGCAACAAAGCCCATATGTTGCTCACCAAAACAAAAAGAGGATCGTTTGAATGTATTATTGCATTCAAAATCTTCAATCAATTAAATATTACAATAACTATAGGTATGCTCCTTTATTTTTTTCATCTATACTTTATCAACTAAGTTTGCAAAGTTATGCCTTCACACCATTAACAATATTTAGATTGCAAGATAAGTATTCAATCTTCTATCTCAATCAAAAACACATCTAACAAAATTTCTAATTTTAATTTCATGTAAATTATATCACCTTTTTCTTTATTATAGGGTCAACTCATGACTTCTTACTCTTTGTTCCCATTATTGAACATCTATAAAACTACTCTACCAATGGTGACTATGGATTTAATTTTATTTTAAACTTCAACAAATTGTTTCATATTGGTTATTTTTTAAATAGTAACCAAGTCTATTGTTCGATACATATAAATTGGAGTTCAAAGTGACCATGTGACATTTTTCCTAAAAATGAGCATTTATGTCTATATTAATTTGTTCAATTGCATACATCATTGTTATAATTACAATAACCATTCAAAAAAATATATTTTCAACATATATATATATATATCTATGTGTGTGTGTAAATATTTTTGTTTTTATATAAAATAAATTGAAGTTCCCTATCTTTTATAAAATCATTTCCTTTTGATTTGTTTCATGTGTATTTTCTGAAGTTATATATCTTTCACACATTTTAACATCTAATTAATATAAAACTTTAGAACTTAAAACTTTATACATTTCAACATCTATTACAATTTAAAACTTTTTCTATTTATGACACATTTTTCAATTTCAACCAATATATACCTACACAATTTCAAAATTGTCATACAATTCAACCTACCCATCATACACCAACATGCCATTGCTAATACTACACCAAAAATAATATTAAACATTCAACCAATGATTGCTATTACAAACTATTAAAACATGTTCAATTCTTAAACATGGTCTCCCCTACTACCCTAATAAAGGGCCAGCAGAAAATATTTTAATAATGTCCAACAGACTACATAAGCCTCATAATTTAAAAAAATGAAATGAAATAAAATATTTTAATAATGTCCAGCAGACTACATAAGCCTCATAATTTATGAAAATGAAATGAAATAAAATATTTTAATAATGTCTAGCAGACTACATAAGCCTCATAATTTATGAAAATGAAATGAAATAAAATATTTTAATAATGTCCAGCAGACTAAATAAGCCTATGAGAAACCGAGCAAACATTAAATGTACGACATTGAACAAGTGACCAAAAACATTCATGTGGAGACGGCTCTTTCACAGTATTCTGTCTGTTTTTTCCTTTCACGGTCCGAAGATGACCACGTTTTAACACGGCTGGTGGCCACTGTCGCCTGTTCATGCCACACAAAACCTGAGTTAACTGAGCAACAAAAATAATTTGTATTCCACACAAATTATTACGCGATTAAAGAGATTACCTCTCGATTCCAAATTTCCAATCACTTCGGAATACAACAAGCATAAGTGCAACCGTCTGAACTGCAGTCCCACACAGTATTCCCATCCAGATACCCTGCCATGTTTCATAAATAGCATAAGCTAAATCAAACAGACGCAACGGCTTTCTTTTTCCCTTCAAAATGTTTCTTTTTATAAATAGGAGGTATTTTTCCACAGCGTGTCAAATTATGATATTGCTATCAGGATTCAACCGTGTAGTTTCGAGTCAAAATCATTGACCCATGTTTTTAATGAGTAGTGGTTCAACAAGAACCCATCTCTCATGATATCGAATGGTCCACTTAGCACTCATTGCATCTAGGTGATGCTCACATAGGTGAAGCACTGGTCCGTCCTGGGAGGTCACCCATCCCCGTATTGCTCCAGCTCAAGCGCGCTTAACTAGGGAGTTTTCTCCAAAATTAAGCCCGCTTGAGTTGTTACCCCATTTGCAAAACCTTCAGCAAGTGTTGTGCCTTATGAACCATTCATAATAGAGCCCGTTTAGCTCATCAATTGATAAGTAGGAGGTATTTTTCCACAGCGTGTCAAATTATGATATTGCTATCAAGATTCAACCGTGTAGTTTCAAGTCAAACTCATTGACCCATGTTTCATGAGTAGTGGTTCAACAAGAACCCATCTCTCATCATATCGAATGGTCCACTTAGCACTCATTGCATCTAGGTGATGCTCACAGAGGTGAAGCACTGGTCCGTCCCGGGAGGTCACCCATCCCAGTACTGCTCCCAGTACTTATCTTTTTAGTCACTTCCGTTTGTAGGCAATAATGTAAATTTCAAAGTTCTGTAACTCACCATTACATCCAAATGAAACGCGTAACCGAAAAGAGCTGCAAGTGGCACTCCAATTAAGAAATACGATATGATGTTTATAGAAGCAAATTAGCAATGATATAGGGGAGAGGGGCCCATAATGGAGCAGGGTCTAATAGTGGAGATAGAAGTAGTCCTTGATGGCCCCATAGTGGAGCATTTTAATATCCAATTGCAAAACACTTTTTATCCATAAAATATGCAAAGTGACAAATCATGTGATGCCACATCAACACACCAATAAAACATGACTTAGTGCACCACTATTGGTCTCACTTTTTTTTTTGGGCCTTTTTGGATACCTCAACAAAAAACATGCTGATGTGGCATCATATTTGATGATGTGACCCTAAAACGAAATATAGAAACACACGAGTTCCCAAATAAACTGTTGTACAAAATTGGGAGTGATTTGAAATTTCCACATAAGATTTTGAGAAACGCAAAGTTAGGGTGCTCACTATAGGCCCCTCTCCCCTATTTTTTTCCCGTTCCAATCGCCACACCTGAAAACAATATAGAGGATTTAGGGGCTGAATCAAACACTCTTACTTTATAAAATATACTAACTCGTTATTAAAGCTTGTGTACCTCAGAGAACCGGCTGCACACTGTTGAGAAGAATCGTTAATGCTAATAAAAGTGCCAGTTTGGAAACAGTTTGCTGGATGGTGGCACTTTGTGTGAATAAAGAAGCAATACTATTCCGGAATATAATAAGAAGGACGAGAAGTACAATCCCTATCACAAGAGAAGTTGTTGCTGAGACAACTGCAGAAAGTTTGGCTGCTTTGCCGTTTCCAGCTCCAATTTCGTTTGACACCCTCACACTGCATTATATTTTCGTAAGGAAGGAAAGAACACTTAGTTGAGAGACTAATTTACATTTACAGAAACTGCAGCAAACGAGGTGCTTAGTAAGATTGCTTAGATATGTCTGCACTCACCTGGTGCCAACAAGAAAGGCTAAGGGTATCTGAAACTCCCATGCATTAATAGTCATGCTGAAAACATAAATTATATTAAGTATATTTTGTTAGCACTGTTTCAAATTATAATGTTCTTCTGGATCAACCAAGGAGTTGGTCCTGTTAGTATAGTGGGGTAATAGACCATGCACCATTCTCCTAAACCATTGAAACCATTCGCTAAGTTCATACCAAATAGAAAGTGAGACATCTGCTATTTCGAGGTTTTGGAGTTTGCCTGTGTGTAGTAATATCAATCTCACATACCATATCTCAACACTGTTCAGACAAAACAGGGCATTAGTTAAAATTGGGTAAAATTGGGAAGTAGAAGGCCCAAAACCATCTGACCATAATCAGAAAAGTAGAAATTTGCAGTGTTAAGAGTCCAGTTACCATAACATGATTCCTGAACCCACTGACAATTTTAGGTAGGACCAAAGTTGAGAGAAGGCATCCAAAGAAAATCCTTTCCATTTTAAGGGGACAGCCACCACAGATAATATAGAGAAACAGGGCAACTCCAGAACAACACCATGCTAAGTTCATTGATGCAACTGCACCTCCAAGACCCCAACCCAGCTTCACAGTAAATACCCAACACATCAAGACATGGAATATTAGAGCCACGCATGCAGTGTAGGTAATGACCATGTTCTTCAATGGGCCCGGAGGTACCAAGTAGTTGTCCACCAAAGCACCATCGAGAAATGCATGGGGATGCACCAGATGGCCACTTTGCCTGTTAATTCAGCTATATCATCTGCCTGCCCCAACAACTTGAGAATAGGAGAGGCAAATATATATACAGGTAGACATATCACTGCAAAACTGGTAACAACAATCCATGAGCGTTGCAGGTATACTCCTAGCAAGCTATATTTTTGGGCTCCGAAAGCTTGTCCACAAAGAGTTTGGAGGGCACTTCCCAGTCCCACCTACACAATCAGATGGTCAGATAAAAGAACTACTGAACATTCAAATTGAAATCAAGCAAAGCTACCAGTACAGTCCTAATGTTCTTTTGTGATCAGCTGGTGCTCTGCCTAAACACTGGATGATAGGTTCTTAGGGAAACCTGAACAGCGAGGATCTCAACCCTAAAGAAACATTGGGATTTGATACACTGTATCAAAACACTGTAGAATAAAGGAGTAGTAGTATTGAATAGGACTTACCAATAGACCTATACTGAAGCCCCAAATGACATTGGCGAACAGATATGGCAGCAAGTTGTAAATCACCAATTTGGCCTACAAACGCCTTAGTGACGACAGTTATCCCAGACGTTGCAAGTCGAGTCATTATACCGGGCCCTGTAATTCTCCATAACTTCTTCGATTCCAACCAAAATCTCCAAAGGAAGGAGGAATATTGATTTGTGTGCTCAAGAAGTGGGATCTGCAGCGAGGCCGCACCCATTCTCCAATCTACAAGTTAGTAGCGTTGGAAGAATGGGAGTGATTGTTTTATGTTAAGATAGGTGTTGCGGAAGAATGGAGGTAATCTTTTGGATGTTATGGAATAAAGAATGGTAGGTAGGTTCTATGTTTTTTTAAAGAATTGTAGAAGGAATCTCATATTTACAATGCGGTTCTATCTAGCGCTCTTTTTGAGGCAACGTCAATGTCATTTTGACCATATTTATTAATTAATTGAAATTGATGTCGTATTATTAATTTCAATTAGATGAATAAATGAATTTTTTAATAGATTTTATTAATTGTTCATTTAATTTTAAAATGATTTTTTTTATAAAATTTTTTCAACTTTTAATTTTAATTTTTTAATTTATTTAAAGTTATTTATAAAATATTAAAATATATTTGAATTATATATTTATATAGATAAGAGATATTTTATAATGGCAACAAGAAGTAGAGTGTAATGGATGAATATGCTAAAAGAAATTGTGATGTCTATTTTAAATTTGGCGTTCATTTACATGTCAAAATAATAATATTGAAATCAAATTTGAAAATAATATCGAAATTAAAATTGGTATTAAAGAGAAATGGAGTGAACTCGATTTTTCTAGGTTTTTTCTTTTCTATTGTCTTTGACTCTCCTTATGTGTAACCATACCCTTGGCATAGGAAACCTTTTAACCTTCTTATATTGTGGGTCTTTTTAGCTACTCCTTTTTCTAGCCTCAAAAAAACCTCAACCTAGCAATTTATATTAGTGTTGATAGTTTGAGGACTCTGTACAATGACACCTTCTAACAAGTGGCCCAAAAAGTTTGTTCTAAAAAATTTCACAAAGTATGCACTCTAAATCCTTAATGGATGTAATTTTACCCATCCTTAGGTTTGATAATAAATGTAAATGACTAGAACATTTTACTTTAGTAGAGTATTTTATTGAAAAATCCCCTCAAAAGCATGCTCCAAGACTAGATCAACAAGCATTGGGATATGAATGGGGTCCAACTTGATGCTATCCAAAACCCAACAAAAGAGTTCTTACTATTTTTTTTTCTAAGGCCAACCATGTCAAGGCTATTCTCAAGCATGACTCATATTATTCATGTATATTGTTAATAATATTTGAACCATGGACATGAGACTTCACCATCTTAGTGTTTGGAAATATTGCATTTAAACCCACAATCTTAAATCATTTCCTGCATAACCCATGAGAGATAAACATGCATACAAGTTGTCAAAATGCATAGATCAAATAGACAAGCCACAAGATAACACAAGATATACCCTAGGAAAACCCTCAAGAGGGAAAAACCCAGCCTCTAAAAGCATCCATACTCCATCATATTATTCAACAATAAGCAAATATAAGAGTTACAATGAATACCTCTTAAGCATCAAGCCCTCCAATGCATTCCCATATGTCCAAGCATGAATCCACACATCCCATGCCATGCTTCACAAATGTACTCCACAAGAAAATTCAATAATGATAGCCAATCCACTCAACCAACCTAAACCACTACATATGTGTTTGCTTTTATAGACACAAACTCACATAAAATACAACTAGTGGTAAGGTGAAACCATGTACCACAAAACCATGTGAATACAAAACCACTAACCCCTTATTTAATATTGGGTACTAAGACATCACCTTTTTTAATAATTCCCCAATATTAAATTATTATCACATGTCTGAGCCCACAAATTCTATAATAATACAATGTTACAATACATCATCAAGTAGATGCCAAATAATTACCTAGTGTGATTAACAACACCACCAAGGTGTATCACAACTAAATAATTATTTAATTACAATAATATAATAAATCAATTTATGCAATGGTGTACAACATCATATCTCAGCATTCTCCCACTTGTTATATACATTGCATATAAGGGATCAATGAATGAAATACATCATCAAAACCATACATGAAACCACATGAATTTGTAACATGATCTCGTGCTCCATCAAGATACCTGCAATAAGAACAAAGTGACCACCATTGCAAGCAAGAACTCCTCTCATCCTCCAATGTGCCACCTATGGAAGAAAAGGAGCATACCAAGGTGAAGATGCACCAATCTATGAGCACACGCATCAAATCCAAGTGATAACAAAGGATCTAACCAAGCTATTGTCAACTGAAAAAACCCCACACGATCAAAAATAGCATCTAAAACATATGCTAATACATCCAACCATCCATACCTCCAAGGTATCAATACATTAGTAAACTCATGCCAAGAACATATACAACCTATAAACTACAATCACAAGCTCCCTATATAAAACCTGTCAAGGAACTCTCATTGCACAGGTATTATCAAAGCATATCAAGTCTACCAATCAACACTATATATCAAGGTATGCTAAGTAAATCAAAGAATGAAGTACCAAGAACAATATCAATGATCCACACACATACAACCCAAAGAGGTGCATAATCCCTCACAACATGTTGCCACCATCCTCCCCAAATGAACATCCAGGAAGGAACCGTGAAGAGAGAAACATGTAAACCATAATGTCCTTCTACCAACACCTCAAAAGTGGCATACGACAAATTCATCATCAGCAATTCACTGATGGAAAATTCACCACCAACAATTCACCACCATGACAATTCACCGCGCAAAAAATTAATTATAGAATTTTTAGCGGTTAATTTTCCATGGCAGTGAATTGCTAGTGGTGGTGAATTTTCTCGTGGTGAATTGTTGACAATGAATTTTCCATCGGTGAATTGCTGGCAGTGAATTTTCCTAGTGCCCTCAAAAGTGTATTGATGTGTCAAGTATGATTTCTCAAACAACCCCAAATGAAAATCCTCAACAACATCCATAACACTCAATCTCATAGACCAAGTACAACATGTTGGTGATTTTTCTAGCAAAACTTTAAAATCCTCTAAAGGGTATCCAACCCTTATGCTTAGGAACTTTTAAGGTCAATGACCAACGAATGGGATATGGATTCTACACTTTTATCCCTTGCACTTCAGGCTCTATTAAACCTAAGAGGGTGATCCAAACAATATACTTACAAATACTTGTGTTCGAAAGTACCCAAAATACTGAGAGAAAATGATTCTCCTTTAAATTGTTCAACAAAGACAATGCCCTAAAGGTTTGGCTGACCTTTCTGGTAGTGTCTAAATTAAAAAAGAGACATATTATGCATTAAATTCCACACACACCCACATCAAGATAGATAAGTAAAATTGATTTAAAATTGTACCTGCTCATAAACAACCTCACGAAACTGCAACATTAAAAGACCAGTGCCTAATTCTCATCACAACATTCAATCTGTCACAACTATTCCTACCAGATGATGCCTTACACCATTGATACCAAAAACTCAACTAGTCATTCTTAATAATCCCAACATATAATTGCATAAACCTTTATCTATGCTAATACCATTTAATTCATTCTTTGAATGACATTAATAACACTAAAAAAACATTCAAGGAAAAAAAAGAAGACAAATAACAAAAACCCTTGATTTCTTATGTTCATAAACTATGCAATACATACTTTGGAGACAACTAGTTCAAATTATCTTATCATTTACATACAAATATGACAGTGTCATAATTTTTTTCTCCATTACATGATTGAAATTAATCTAGAAACCTAAAACCAACACTATACATTTGAGACCCTGTTACAAAATAGTATTCACCTCTCGAGAAGACTCATTCCTCATCATTCTTTGCACTTGAAAATATCTTTGCCACTGTTAAAGCCCTTCACTCTGAAATTTACCTTGACCGTGAAAAACCTTCACCTCATTTTACCCTGCATTAGAAAATATTTTATTCCTCTGTGAAGCTTTAATTTTTCCCACTTTTCCTGGATGCACTTTATAGTTTCACCTCCAACAACTAGAATTTTATAATATTATAATGGAGGCCCTTAATAATATTTTTAACTCTCACCCAAAATATTTCACCCATCCCTCTTACATTTCCTTTAACTCCTTACTTGATATGTGAAAATTAATTATTTCATCGAGCACTAAACTCATTTCCCTAGACTTTTCACTGTTCACATTATATTTAAAAAAAATGTTTTCAAATAGTGAAAGCTCCAAAATTATTTCATGGGAAATAATTTTTTTTCCCTAAACCTTTATATTTTAATTTTTTAGCCAAGAAGCTTTTGACCTTCATATGGTGAAATTTTTTAATTTCATTCGCATGCGTTGTTAGCTCTCAAAAATGCAGGTTTGAACCACGAAAGGTTGCCAAGCTTTCACAACATTTTAGGGTAACAGACAAGGTCAAAAGATTTAGACCTTCTACTCTTCAGGTGCTGCTAGACCTAGGTGGGTGTACCTATATGAATTAGGTAGACTTGACTTATGATCTTCTCTCTTGCAATGATTTGTCCACGATGGTAGATGGAAGTGGACAAATGAAATCAAATTTGGTATAGATTGTATAACAATATTCCAAACTAAATCCTAATATGCTCAATTAACAGATGTAAAGAAAATGAATGAATCTAAATGGTGAAATGCAGAGACTAGTTCCTTATTGGGTAAGTGGAGTCAAATGAAATAGCAATGAACAACCTCTTTCTAGAAAACATTCAAATTGTTGGCATATGTTTTGTTTACAACTTGTATAAACATGCAAGACTGTGATTACTAAGCTCTTCTTAATGATCCAGATGAATTTCCCTGATTACTATGATTAATCAAAAGGATTTAATCTCTCCTTGAAAGAACCGGTTAATTAACCACACAGATACATCAAATGTGCCCTGATAAACTGAATATAAACTTGTTATATCAATTTAAACAACCAGAAAGCATCAATCTTGGAGAAAACTTAATAATACTTTCAATAAATTCAACAGACAATTGACACCAGAAATGAGTTGCAACATCAACTAATTTTCATTAAAATCTCCATTTTTGAAATCATACATCATAGTCCCTGTTCTGTGTAAATTCTATTCCAACTATATATTCTCTACCCTATCTAATCTAATCTAATCTGAATCCCCTCCCCATTCACAATCAGGAATGAATACTTATACATATTTATCTAAAAAGACATGTCACTTCACATACCAAACGTCAGCCAATAGTATTAGGGCTCTTTGCAGGATAGTTGCTGAGACACTCTATAGCTATGTTGAAGGCAAAAGTATCGCTGTCAGTCATCCCGCTCATTCTTGTGTATCACTGTAACATTCTCCTATCGAGACGTTTCATAGAATATCTTGTGTCTTATCGAGATTTTTCTTTTGTCTGATTCACTTCGCTGTGACCTTTCAGAGTTGAGGAGATATCCCGTAGACTGCCCTGTCTTACCGAAAGTCATCCTGATACATTCTTGTCACTGAGACATATGGGCTCTCTCACCGATGAAACAACATATTGGCGTGGTATAAGAATCGACAAGACTGTGAGACCTCACCCCAAAGATCTTTCAATAGAATTCCCCTGCGCATGTCGACGAGACTGGAGGTACTCACCGAGACCTCATATCGAATACCACTTAGTCTGGGCAATACATCATTATGTGCATTTTAGTCGGTGAGACATAATATACTCGATAAGACCTCACCCTAAAGTCCTTTGGCTTGGCTGAAATGAATTCCATGTGTGCTAATCGGTAAGACATATTGAGTTCACCATGACATCACCCCGGAGAAAGTCTCTCACCGATAGGCTCCTTTCATTTTTTTGTTGGCGAGACCCAATGCACTCGCCAAGACCTCACTGCAAAAACCTTTTGTCATATCGATATGTTTGCTTTATCATCGGTCAGCAAGACACCATGAATTTGCCGAGACTTCATATTGAATACCTTTTTCTTGGCCGAAGTGTTTGGCTAGACTCCGATAGTCGGTGAGACAAAAAAGGTTCGCTATGACATTACACCGATGAAAGATCTTTCACCGATACAAGCCTTCCACCACCGGTCGGTAAGATAATAAGACTTCACCAAGATTTGACCCCAAAGAAGACTCTCTTGCCGATGGGAAGCCTCCAATTGTTGAAACAGTAAAAATGTCATGCAGATAAGTTCCTGTAAGTAAACTTCGATCGCTATGACCCCAAAAATGTCTTGTCGATAGGCAACACAGATGTATATCGGTAGAAAATGCAATATGGATCAGGGAGACCTTGATGAACTCATGCTGATATGGACCATAATGTGAAATACTCAGACCTAGATGGATTTTATGGAACAACATGGCCAAATATAGAGAAAATGTGCTCATGGTAGGACTTATTTGAAAATTTATGAGTATGAACATGTAAAATTATCAAAATTTTATAGTTCTAACAGTGGCTCTATCTGGGGATGAATGATTGTAAGATCTTTGCAAGGATCCAGATCTCAGGTTGAGCACACCAGAGTAGACCAGACACAAGATGATGAAACAATGAGCAAAATGGGAAAGGAAATGAAAGAAAAATGGAGATGAACAAAACCCTAAACTATTGTGCATGGAAAATAATTTTAAAGAGGATCATCAAGAGTTTTCCATGCACTGGCAACCCTTAATCCTCTATGTTTCAACTTCATTAGTTTTGAATTGTTACAGTCAGAAATTCAAGCCATAAATGATGGCTTAAGTCCATCCAAAAGAAAAGCCTATGTACTTTCCTCTGTCAAACACCTGGTTTTTCTTTGAGTTCATTAGATTCTTCTCGAAGATATTCATGCAACCTTCCTTGTCACTGTTATTGAAAATTCTTAGAGAATCATCATGCTCAGGTTGGCCCAAATTCCCTTCATCATAGAATTGCAGTTCAAATTCTTCCTCATCATGGTGCAAATCTCTGTTATCTTCAACATACAATGTATATGCATATTCAACACAAAATTCCTCATTATCTTTCTCACTGTTATGTATTATGAAACACTCTCCCAGTTGTATTGAAAATTCACCATCAAAGTGCTCCTCTTGAGAAACAAAAAAAATTGTCACATCAACACTATTTGAGACACACAAGTCTAAAACCTTTTGCACCTCTTCGATATCACCATTTGGAGACAATACTAGATTATGACTCATATATTCAATATCAAGCATATATGAACCAATCAATGCTGGACTTCTATTATCCTTGGTATGCAAGTAGATGTCTTCTCCACATGAGTTAAAAATTTCAAAATCACATACCCCATCTTGAATGGACACAAATTTTTGGTCAACTTCAAGGTTTTCTCCATCATTTTGAGAAATGTACTGGGAGTCATATGAATCATTGCACAAAGGACTTTCACTGTCAAAACAAATGTAAGTTGGACGCAAGACTTCAGAATCACCTTCATGTGGACATCTTTGGTATTCAAGAGTGAGCAAACCTAAAATTTGCTCACTACTGAGTGAACATGTCTTTACATTTTCATCACTACTATTGTATTCTTCACTTTTATCATCATCAAAAAGAGGTCCAAAATCCTCAAAGAGTGAGAAATCAGAAATATTACTATCACAATCATCTATTCCATCATTTTGTTTGTCTGAAAATATCTCCCCTTTACCATAAAGCGGATTTGAAAATACCTTTTCTTCATCAAATGTGTCTTCATGGCATTCAACCATGGCTAGAAGTGTTACTTTTTCACTATCAAATGGATCCACATTTTCCATTGCTTCTTCTTCTTGATTATCACAAGAACTGCAAGAATCACCTGACTATAGATTAGAATCCACAAGTTCCTCTTCATAATCTGAATACTCATTGGATCTCTTATAACACATGCTGCTTTCCTTTTCATAATCTGTTATGCAGGAAAGAATTTCAATATCTTCATCTTTCTTATGCAACCTATCATAGGAATTGTTTTCACCTACACATGTCTCATCTTCTATTGGTTGTAATGTCTGATTGATCTCCTGATGCTTATCCATGATATCACCATTGTCTTCATACCTTTTCCCCTGCATAATATCAATAAATTTATTCACTAGATCAAAGGTACGTTGTTTTGATGATCTGGCCAATAAAATAATTCAGGCTCCCATGCTCCACCAAAGTACATCTTCCACACACCATTGTAGTTTTGTGCAACATAATTCTCAATTAGATCACTATTGATCAACTCTAGCTGGGCTAGTTCTATATTAAAACTTCCAAGATCAACATTACAAAAACAATTGATTTGATCTTGAGGTACACAGTCAACAACCTGGTTCATCCTTGGCTCCCTATACAACCTGACTTCCTGACCATTCACTGGAATAGTTGCATAAGACAAATCAAACTGGATGTTTTCCCCAATTGTTGTCCACTATCTTGACAAAAGCATCCCAAACAGAGGAGGGGTATCAATTACTGTTATATCTATATATTATAAGCCACCTGTGGATAAGCAACCAGTTTGACTTCAACATCTCTCATGATACCTACCATAGGAATAGGTTTGTTAGCCATTGCATAGCACCTTCCCCCATTAGTATCAACCCATATGCCAAGCTGCTTCATTACTCCCACTGGCATAATATTTATGGCAGCCCAAGAATCTATCATGCAATTCCTTAACAATTTGTTATTTACGAGTAATGTAGTGAAAAAAGGATCAACTTGTGGGGGATTCAATAATGCATTATTAAGGTACACCTCTGGAATATTCACTTTCTCCTACTTATTAATAGTTTGAGTGGCCATCTTACTTTCATAATTACCATTTGTTAGATCAATTGAATGACACTATCCCTATATTCCTTAATTTTCATCATCTCAAGTAGTGGCACAAACATTTTTACCTGAGATAAAGCCTAAGTGAAGTCAAAAGAAGAACCCTCATCTCTAATTATTTTCCTTTGTTCTGATGTTTCTCCTTTGTTATCTTCCTTTTCACTTTTATTTGGCTAATCGGTCCTTTGCATTTCTTTATGCAATTCCTTTACTTCCTCCCTTCGGACAGGCTTTTGTTCGCTTTTACCATTTTGTTTGTTTTCTGTTTTCTTTGAAACTCCTTGTGTAGCCTTTTGATTCCTCATAATGATTCCCCTGGGGACACCTTCCTTCTCATTCACTTCCTGTTTCTCAACCAGTACTTACCCTTTGCTTCTTCAACTACAACAATGGTTAATCTCTCTATCTCCTCTTCAGTGAGATTCCTCATACTGCTCTGAGTAGTCATTTCATCAGAATGTGGCTCTGCATAATCGCCCTCAGAGTCAGAAAGAATATTTTGTTCAGCCATGTGGACATTGTACCTTTGATTTGAAACATAGTACTCATATCCATCTTCCTCTGAAGATGAGTACCTTTCCTCAACACAGTGAAAAGTATTTGAATTCAAATACACAGTGTGATCTTCTCCATCGTTTCCCATCAACATTCCTTCTTCTTGCATTCTTTGGGCTACAACACAATAATCTGGGGAATGTTGCTTATCACAGGCTTTACAGAAATAATTGCTATTTACCATATAGGTTCCTTTCTTTCTCAGTGGATCAGGAGTTTCTTTGTTTCTAGGCCTATCTGTTATAGATCTTCTATCTTTCCAGTTTGTGTTATAAGGCATGTCATGCAGCCTAGGCCTTTCATTCCTGTATGTGTTCTCCTGTTTGTATTGATAATTATTGGTTTGTTGGGGAGCCCTATGATTGTCTCTTTTATCAATTATCCCCACAACTCTCCTATTGTTTTCAATTGTTAATGCTATCTTCTGAGCCTCAACAAAGTTTCTTAGGAATCTATTCCTTAGTTCATACCTTGTTTTAGGATCGAACACATTCAAATAAACACTCAATGCCACAGAGTCTAGCAATTTTGATCCAAGAGGTGTTTTATTTTACAGTTTATTGAATCTTCAATTGAAATCATAAATTGAATCATTCTGATTTTTTTGAATTCGCATCAATTCATGAAGAGCAACATCAGGTGCACTTTGATTCCCAAATTGCTCAAGGAATCGGTCCTAAAATATTTGGAGAGAATCAATAGAAACTATTGTTAGGCTATTGAACCAATCTCTGGCTTCTTCAATAAGCGACATCATAAATAGCCTCATGTGTAAATATTCTTATGGAAAATATAAATCTTGGATGAAAGCATTGAAACTCCTTAAATGATCTTCAGCAGTGATTGCACTACTTCCTGTAAACTTAGGCACCAGACCTCTCCAACTGCCATCCATTGGATAAGGGTATAATTGAAACCCTGCTGGTCAAATTGTCTGATCATTGTTGTGTATTGAGGGGGAGGGTTAGGTGGGTACTGATATTGATACATTGGATTATTATGTTGTGTATGATGATGTGGCACATAATGTTGACCATGAGGCAGTTGAATATTTGTATATTGTGAGGGAATATGCAGTGGATGGTTTGACTGTCTGTATTGATTCCCTATCTGATTGTGAGGAACCATCAATGGATCAGAAGGCCCTACACTATGATTATCCTACTTATGAGGCTATAAATACCTTGGGCAATCAGATGCCTGATTAGTAATTTGGGCTTTTTGCAATTCAGCTTTTAATTCTTCTATCTCCTTCTGTAATTCCAACTGTGCTTTTACTTCTTTAGGAATTAAAGGTTCATAATCATCTTGAGGATTTTCATGATCAATATGTCCATTTTGATTACCTTGCATTTTAAAATCATATTCTTGTTGAATTCAGATTCGTTCAGCCTCGAGTTCAGCTATGAACTCGACCAATTTTTGAGGATTGTGAAAAGGAAAAGGATTTCTTTGATCTTCTAGGGTACAAGGATTTGCGCTCGAATTATCTCTCCATGTATCATATAGCGATCATATGTTTCACAATGTGCTCTTGATGCTATCTTTGTCTGTTATGCACATGTCCTCACTTATCCTTTTTCCTTTATCAACCTTGTCATCTTTGTGTGTCCACTTACTGCTGCCAGCAGGAGCTCCAGTATGACCTCCCCTATATTGAGATCTTCTTCTGTTCATGTTTGAACAAATGCAATGCTTCTGTCATAGTCGCCACTCAATTTTTTTTCAAAAGTGAGAAAGTATTTGATATTTCTTATTCCCAGCAGAGTCTGTACGAGGTTTCTCACTCTATGATTAAGGCCTTGATTCTGAATTGATTTGTCCCTAGCAGAGTCACCAATTTGTTAGCTCTCAAAAATGTAGGTTTGAACCATGAAAGGTTGCCAAGCTTTCACAACGTTTTAGGGTAACAGACAAGGTCAAAAAATTTAGACCTTCTACTCTTCAGGTGTTGCTAGACCTAGGCAAGTGTACCTATATGAATTGGGCAGACTTGACTTATGATCTTCTCTCTTCCAATGATTTTTCCACGGTGGTAGATGGAAGTGGACGAATGAAATCAAATTCGGTGTAGATTGTATAACAATATTCCAAACTAAATCCTAATATGCTCAATTAACATATGTAAAGAAAATGAATGAATCTAAATGGTGAAATGCAGAGACTAGTGCATTATTGGGTAAGTGAAGTCAAGTGAAATAGCAATGAGCAACCTCTTTTTGGAAAACACTCAAATTGTTGGCATATGTTTTGTTTACAACTTGTATAAACATGCAAGACTGTGATTACTAAGCTCTTCTTAATGATCTAGATGAATTTCCCTGATTACTGTGATTAATCAAAAGGATTTAATCTTTCATTGAAAGAACCAGTTAATTAACCACACAGATACATCAAATGTGCCCTGATAAACTGAATATAAACTTGTTATATCAATTTAAACAACCAAAAAGCATCAATCTTGGAGATAACTTAATAATATTTTCAATAAATTCAACAGACAATTGACACTAGAAATGAGCTCCAACATCAACTAATTTTCATTAAAATCTCCATTTTTGAAATCATACATCATAGTCCCTATTCTGTGGAAATTCTATTCCAACTATATATTCTCTACCCTATCTAATCTAATCTAATCTGAATCCCCTCCCCATTCACAATCAAGAATGAATATTTATACATCTATATCTAAACAAACATGTCACTTCACATTCCAAATGTCGACCAACAGTATTAGGGCTCTTTGCAGGACAGTCGTCGAGACACTCCGTAGCTATGTCGAAGGAAAAAGTATTGCTGTCAATCATCTCGCTCATTCTTGTGTATCACTGTAACATTCTCCTGTCGGCGAGGCATTTCATAGAATATCTTGTGTCTTATCGAGATGTGTCTTTTGTCTCATTCGCTTCGCTGTGACCTTTCAGAGTCAGGGAGATATCCCGTAGACTGCCTTGTCTTACTGAAAGTCATCCTGATACATTCCTGTCATTGAGACATATGGGGTATCTCACCGATGAAACAACATATCGGCGTGACATAAGAATTGGCAAGACTGTGAAACCTCACCCCGAAGATCTTTCAATAGAATTCCCCTACGCATGTCGGTGAGACTGGAGGTACTTGCCGAGACCTCATATCGAATACCACTTAGTCTAGCCGATACATCATTCTATGCGTTTTAGTCGATGAGACATAATATACTCGGTAAGACCTCATCCCGAAGTCCTTTGGCTTGGCCGAAATGAATCCACGTGTGCTAATCGGTAAGACATATTGAGTTCTCCATGACATCACCCTGAAGAAAGTCTCTCACTGATAGGCTCCTTTCATTTTTTTGTTGGCAAGACCTAATGCACTTGCCAAGACCTCACCACGAAAACCTTTTGTCATATCGATATGTTTGCTTTATCGTCGGTCGGTAAGACACCAAAAATTCGATGAGACTTCATATTGAATACCTTTTGCTTGGCCAAAGTGTTTTCCTAGACCTCGATAGTCGGTGAGACAAAAAAGGTTCGCTATGACATTACACCGATGAAAGATCTTTTGCCGATACATTCCTTCCCCCACTGGTTGGTAAGATAATAAGACTTTGCAAAGATCTGACCCCGAAGAAGGCTCTCCTGCCGATGGGAAGCCTCTAGCTGCCGAAACAATAAAAATGTCATGCTGATAAGTGCTTGTAAGTAAACTTTGATTGCTGTGACACCAAAAACATCTTGCCAATAGGCAACACAGATGTATATCAGTAGAAAATGCAATATAGATAAGGGAGACCTTGATGAACTCATGCCGATATGGACCATAATGTGAAATACTTAGACCTAGATAGATTTTATGGAACAACATGGCCAAATATAGGGAAAATGTGCTCATGGTAGGACTTATTTGAAAATTTATGAGTATGAACAACATGTAAAATTATCAGAATTTTATAGTTCTAACATGCCCTTCCATTTTAACTTACACTTTATAATTAATACCATTGCTTATTAGATGTGAAAACATTCTAATTCTCATCATGCATTTAAAACATTAAACAATGCATTACAAATCTTCACTAGGCCCACCACGAGCCATCCTACCAGTCCCTACTCTCCTGCTACTTTCTTCTCATGGTACCATGGAGACCCACAGGCTAGCGGGCATCCAACATGAAATATTATTAAATTTTTAAAAACATTGTTGTGCAAATGTTGCTCCCTGCTTGCCCGCTACTCTATAATGACGTTAGCCTTGGCTTTCACGGGCTAGTAGGAAAAACCATCAAGAAGAAAGTCATCAACAAAAATCTTTGCCATTGAAGTGTTGAAGTAAAAAACTTTGCATTGCAATTCCACATCACAACAAAAATAATAATTTGAAGGTCCTAAATTTTTGGTCTTCAATAATTGTTCACATTACTGGGTCGTTTTTCTTGATGGAGGGGTGTTTTTGACCATTCTGGCACTTAAAATTCATCATAAACATGCTTAAAAACTCCGTCCAAGCATGAGGAATGGTTAGGGGATGAATTTGAAACATAAAACAACAAATTTGAGCTCAAATGGACCCCCAAAAATGCTTGGAAGCTCAAAAATGTGATCAACAATTTCACTCTACAACACTACCTACTTGATTATGGCCAAAATGCTTTAGAAAGTCCTACAAGGGGGAGGAGACACACCAATCTACATGGCAATAGAAATTGCAGATCAAAATTTACCCCAAATAGTGCTCCCAACACTCTCCCTGCTTCCTCATGATTTTCCTATGCCAACAACAAATAATGGACGGGCAAATGAAACATTTTACAAAGTTTAATATTTGCAAAGTGATAAAGTGTTGATAAAGTATTAAAATACTTAAATATCCTCTCCACATACTTTATGTTTGCCTTCCCTGCTCGCTGCAAGCTCTGCTAACGACAACACCTCCATGTTGCGGGCTAGCAGGGAGAAAATATTAAACAAACCTCAAACTTTATAAAGTTTGTAAGTATTAAAATTTTCCCTAAAATTCCCATACACGTGCACTATACTTTCCATAATATTTTAAACAAATTAAATGTTTTAAATATATTACATGAAAACATTAGAGAATAGGGAAAATTTTAATTTTGTCTGCCACCCAAACAAAGAAAATTCATTGCAGGAAAACTGGGACACCTGAAGCCACAAAATTTGTTTATGGACTTTATTAGTTATTTAGAGAAAACCCATTTCCTCAAAACTTGCACTGCCACAATATTTCTAGGACCTCCTTTGTAAACTAGCTTACCGGATCCCTTCACCGCAACTGAAATGCATTAAAATAATATATTAGATGACCTCTGTTTTTGATGAAAATGGAGCTGAAGAAGTTTTAGACAAAAATAAGAAATATGTTGTCCTTAAAATTTGGAAATTTGGAAATTTTCAGAACACCAATTTTAACATGTTCGTAGAAAAAAATAATTAAATGACCCATCAAAACTCATCTTAGGGGCTAAAAACTAAGCAAGCATGTAGACATTTGAACCAAAAATTCAGTGCAACAAATGGATTGGTAAAATTAATCCTGAGGTGGAAGGTATTAACATCCAAAGTGGCTCAGTTAGATTTTTTTGTAACTGCATCTATCAAAAACCAATTAGGGCTCACCAAGTCACCATCTTGAAAAAATACCAATTAGGGAGCATATGAATATGAGGGGGATGTAGAGCACCAATCCATTTTCCATGGCGATCATCCAACTATGAAATACCAGTCCGAATATGAGGCCACTTTGCAGGCCTAAGAGTATGCAAACGATAAAATAGTCCCAAAAGCCTCCAAATTGACACCTCAAAACCCTGTCAAAACTCATCGTGCAGGAAGTTGAAATCAAACATACATGTTCACATGTGAAAAATGAATAAACTCACCAAGGAATTTGGCATGAAAGCAAATGGGCTATGAATTATGACCCTCCAAAGTAGGTCAGTGGGGAAATTTTTGTAGGTGCATTTCTAAGTGTGCAAAGCAAATTTTTCATCATGGGAACTTAAAATTTTGCAAAATATTACAATCCCAACAGTGGCTCTTTCTTGGGGACATTTGTTCCTCAGTGAACAAAGCAAAATTTTAGAATATTTTGGAAGAGCAGACCGAGTGCTAGAATAATTGGATGATAGTCTTTTGTTTTCAACTTTTTCAAACCTCGTTGGTGGCCCTAGACCACCAAATGTAAAAGGGAAGCTAATTCTTACCTCTATCAAATACTAAATTGTTAAAGGAGTTGATCTCCTTCAATCCATACTTGCCTCTATCACACCATAGCAACATGAGTAACCTCACTCTTGCAAAAAAAAGTGTCAGGCTGCCTTTGAACAAGTAAGAACTTTCTCCTTGTTTTGCTTTACTATCACATAGGATACATCACTTCCACTTATTTCCTTTCTTGATTTTGTAGCAAGTGATAAGATATGAGGATAATGATCAAGACTATATGAAGACATAGTCTTATCATTTACTTACCAACCCCCTTACTTGGTTTTGAAAATAAGACTTATCAACATCCACAAGTCCATTGTCCACATTCAAATCATAGCATTCAAAAAAGATGTTAGCATCCCAAATAGTGTTCTCCACTTCATGTTCATGGACAAGATTATCTACTTTCATTATGTTATCATACAAAAGTGCTTCAAGTGTAGGTTCATATGACATAGAATCCTTGTTTGCAGTAAAAACCTCATAGTAAGTGTCCAAAACACACTCACTAATGGAATGAGAATCTTACTCAGCATTACCTTCGATTGCACCAACATGAAAACTGCTCATGAGAAAGGCTATGAGTTGCAGATCTAGAAAAAAAAATTGCATATGCATCCATGTGATTGACACAATCACACTCTTCAAATAAAAATTTATCATAAAAAAACTGTCATTAGTTGTACCAATGTTTATCTCTACATTTTCACTTTCATGTACAACTGCATCAATGTTTTCCTCATGCAAACATTCAGTGATAGCTTCAAAGGTAGCAAAAGGAATAGAAGAAGGTAAGGCGTCAAACAAAAGAGGAGTTCCTTGATAAGTAGGAGGTATTTTTTCACGATTGTGTCAAATTATGATATTGCTATCAGGATTCAAATGTAGTTCGAGTCAAACTCATTGACCCATGTTTCATGAGTAGTGGTTCACAAGAACCCATCTCTCATGATAATGAATGGTACACTTAGCACTCATTGCATCTAGGTGATGCTCCAGAGGTGAAGCACTGGCCGTCCCGGAGGTCACCCATCCCGATCTTGCTGCTCAAGCGTCTAACCAGGAGTTTTCTCCAAGGTTAAGCCCGCTGAGTTATTACCCCATACAAAACCTTCAGCAAGTTTTGTGCCTTATGAACCATTCACAAGAAATAGAGTTCCTTGTTCATTATGATCAACAAATGCATGCTCCTCATAATCAACTACTTGAACTAATTCATTCAATACATCTCCTGCATGCATATCCTTCTCTTTGTTCATATATTGTAACAATCTAGTGTCACACTCCTCATTGTCAATGAAAATCATCATTTGTTTCTTCATTGCACTTGCTTATGGGTGAAACCACAATAGTGGTTTACAATTGAGAAGAGGAAGGAAAATCAACTTTTTAAAAATTTCAAGAGGAAGACTGGTTCGGTCGAACATACATGTTCGAATGAACCCATAAAGTGGTTCGATCAAACCACTTTAAAGTCAACGGGAAATTAATATTTTAAAGGGGTTCGATCGAACCCCTGTTCGATTGAACCCCTTTGAATTAGGGCATTTTTAAATCGAACCCTATAACTGTCAAACAAAAAAACACCGAACTATCAGACCTGAAGCTCATGCGCGGCGAACAACAAACGTGATTGATAGGGAATAATGAAAAACTTACAACAGGGCCACCATTTTAACTTGAAATATTGACTTGGACGTCCATTAGCAGGTTGGCATTCTTTCACAGTTATTTAAAATTCCATTTGTTTGTAAATTTGTAAACTCCAATGGATTCCATGAGACCAAATTTTTCTTGTGAAATGAAAACAAATTGAATGAAATGGAAATTCCAAACAAAATTTTCATTGAAAACTTGAAGGTACATTATGAGAACAAAATTTATTGTTTATAATGAATATACTATGTTTCAAGCTCTCATTTTGGCTCATAGTTGTGAATTGCATTTTCTTGGAAGTTTCTAAAACCTTTTAAAAATTATACCCATTATTTAAAATTTGGATTTATAGCTACCAATTGCATTTGCTTGAAAGTTTCTAAATCCTTTTAAAGAAACTCAGTTTTCAACCAAATTTAGATTTACAGCTACCAATTGCATTTTCTTGAAAGTTTCTAAAGCCTTTTAAATAAACTTATTTTGTAAAATTGGGCTTTATAGTTGCCAATTGCATTTTCTTGAAATTTTTAATATTCATTTGGCTTTATAGCTGCCAATTGCATTTGCTTGAAATTTTCTAATATTTTTCCCCAATAGCAATGTTTATATGCATGATATTATAAAAAAAAATTGGACCACTTCAATGCTTCTTTTTCATAAGAACACATACCCCAATTGGGGCCTCAACCTTTGTAAAAACACTACCTTCTATTACTAATTCATTATATCCTTTCTTATATACTAGCATTAACCTAACAATGAGATCTTCCTCCTAATATTTTTGTTCATCTTTAAACCAAGTTTACTCAAACCTCTAATTAGAATTTAAAACTATTAGAATTATGAAGAAAATAGTCAACATCTATAGCCCAAAGATTCCCCCAAAATGTATAATCAAAATTTAATTTTGTTCCATCTTGAGGATATTTCCAACCTACAAGTATATCTATATTTTAGTTCTCTCTATATCCATTAATAGATTGTGTTGAAGGCATTGCTTAAATTATCAACATGGAGATATTATTTGTGAATATTATTATAGACTTATTTTTCTTGTAAACTTGAATTCAAAATTATACTTGAATGGAACCTTAGAAAAATTAATAGGCTAGATTTATTGCTTCTATATTATTGGTTGCATAACACTATCTTAATTATTCTTTGGATAAATTTTTATCTAAGTGATTGAAATGTTCAAATTGATTTTCAAATTGGTCACTCCATGAGTCTAGTTCTAGAGAATAATTTTAAGAATAAAAATCTATTTTTGTTTAGTGAATCAATAAATTACATCACCTCTTAATTGGATGAATTGTTGTAATGGAGTGCAACAAACCATAGTTTTATATAAATGATATCACATTTTTTGTGGCATTTTTCCAAATAATTTGTGTGGTGTTTATATGCATGCCTATTTTGCATACATTTAAGTAAAACTAGGCATAGTAAAAAATTCTACTAAATTGAGCAAATATTATTCAATGAGTGAATAATATTTGTAAGAGGAAGAAATGAAAAAGAAAATAGGTTTGTATTCTTTTCAAAGAGAAAAGATCAATAAAAGTAACATAACTTACAACATTAAAGAAGAAAACAAATAATATGTAGAAAAACATTGCAAAGTTATATTATGATAAATAATATTCAAGTAAAGAAATTAGAATGTGCTTGAAGAATGAATATAAGTTAAGAATAAAGTAAATCAAAAGAATTTTTTCAAATAGGAAATTTTTATTGTAGTCAATAGAAATATAAAAATTGTATGAAGAATTGTTGTAGTATATATAATGAAATATTATAACATAAGTTAGAAATAGAATGTTAGATATAACTAGAGCATATAATGTTGTAGTGGCCAAGAATAATAATGTAGAATAAATGTAACATGCAACAAAGAGAAACCAAGTGTTGTAGTGTAGGAAAATAAAAATAAATAGTAATTTTGTTTCATGCAAGAGTAGAATGAAGAATGCTCCAATGTAAAGAATATATAGAATATAAGTGTCGAAAAAATACTATTATACTGCATTTGTAGAATTTTAAGGATTAAATGGAGCGTATGAGGGATATATTACACTTTTGCATATAAAAGTACATAATGCCTTTCAAATTTGAATAAAAAATAGAGATTGGTGTTAAAATAGGGAAGAATAGAATGTAATGGGGTGAGATAAAGTTTTGGAAAAAATGTGTTAGAAAAATTGGACAAATAATGAGAAAAAAAAGAATTTTGTAGATATTTTTTCAATCCTTTCAAAATTAGTTATAAAAAAGGACATTTTTGAGATGTTAAGAATAAAATCCAACATATTATGAAAATAGAGAAAGCTATTATAAGACATTGTATGATTAGAATGAAAATTCTTTCTTTTGTTTCTTGTAATGGTATCAAGAATGGACTATTGTAAGTATTTTATAAAATAGTAGCAAGAGGAACATGCATTTCAAAAATATAGTTGTATGATTAGAATGAAGATTCTTTATTTTGCTCCTTGTAAAGATGTCAAGAATGGACTATTGCAAGTATTTTATAAAATAGGAAGATTTATCATTTTAAAATGGTAGTGAGAGAACATGCATTTTGAAAATACAATAATTTGTATTAAAAAGTAGTTTAAATAAAAAAAATGATAAGAGGATAATTGTATTTGAGTTTTGATAAAATCTTTAATTAATTAAAGATAAATTTAATTAAAAATAATTTAAAATGTCTTAGTTAGTTAGAATTTTTTATTCAAGTAAGAAGAATGATTTAAAAAAATAAATTGTTAGGATATTTTTAGAGTCATGAAGATGTTTATATAATTGTGTATTTAATGTTTGAAACAATACATAAATAATAAAATGTTAGAAGACGACAAATACATAAAAATATGAAATTTAACATAATTAAGTAAGAAAATATGAGATTGCCACTTAGATCTAGGAGAAGGTTAGGAAAGAGGGTTAAATGGGCCCTAAAATTATGCTATGGATATAGATGCTAAAATGTGAGCATGAAATATAAATTAATATTGTAGTGTATGCAATTCTTGACATCATATTTTCCTTCACTTTAACGAGCTAATGTCACTATATGATAAAACATAATTAAAGTATAAAAAATAAATGCTAAAAGAAAAACATGAAAATAATCAAACATTTTGGATACATAGAATGATATACAATGTGTTTGATCAAGGAGTTGATTCCCTTGAACTAAGATATGCAAAACAAGCATGTCAAAAAACACAAAAATCTACAATATATATATATATATGTTAGAATAATACAACCAATAATACAAAGTATGCCAACAAATCATATATAATCCAACATAAACATTATACATATAAAAGGAAAAATGTCAAAATTACAAGGGTTGTGAGAGTATATGCCCCCTTAAATAATTGTATAAAAGAAATATATGTAGTTATTTTTAAGGTAACTAGAGGGGAATATAAAAATAAAAGTAGTTCATCACTAATTTTACAATAATACAATAGATCATTATCTAATGTAATCATGAAAGTTTTACTTCCATATAAAAAACTTTACATATTGTTGGAATTAGATGGAACAATCCCTATTGCATGAATCAAAGGTTTTCCGTGAAGGATTTTATAATAAGAAATTTATTCCCTATCATAACATGGAATAACAAGTGAAGCGAAATAGGGCTTGATTCTAGATAAGAAAATAATAGTTCCCAAAGGATCTCATCGAATAATAACAAAACCTTTAATAGAAAATTTAGGAAGAGTAAGATTAGAAGTATAAACAAAAATACATTTTAGGAATTAATGACTACAAATATTAAGATTAAAAAACCATTTTCAATCAATGTATACTTAATGCTCATATAGGTTTAGTACCAAAAATGATTAGAAGATAAATAATCTTCTATTAAACCACATTGAAGTGAAGTTTAGATGGAAGAAATGTAATCTCCATAATGTCAGTATATAATACACCCAATTTGGGCAACTATTTCAATAGGCTTAGTAAAAGAGGGAATATGGATCTTTTGTATAGAATTATGAAGAAACTCATGATATTAAGGTGAAGTTTAAATAATATCCCAAAGAGAAATATTATACTAAAGTTCTTTTATACTATTATACTCTTTAGTGTTCTTAAAGGAATACAAGAAGTCAACATGAAATACTGGGATTAGATAAAGGAAGAGGAACAATCTTAGTGTTGGTTTGTTAGTTTCACCAAGTGTTATAGGTATTCATTACTGCATAAAATTTAAAAATAAGAGTTTCAAGTATAATCATCAACAAAATAAAGGTTGAAATAAGATGGGTCAACAAGGGATAATTCCTAGGTTCGTTAGGAATACCTACCTATCATGAAAACTAAAGAAGATAGTGGGATGAAGTAAAATACCCACACAAAGATTTGGAACATCAAGGATTGATTATTGTGCATCATTATATACAAAGCTCTAGTCCATTATATCTAGTTGTGGAATTTGTATAGGAAACTTTTAAATTTTAAAAAATGTAAGAGTTGATTTATTTTACTATAATATCCAAGAAATTTATAAAAATAAGAGTAATAAAATAATTATTAAATATTATCTAAATGAGTAAATATAACCATATTTTCATATGGAGGATTTTATATTATCTATAAGATTTGAGATAATAGAAAAAATATGTACAAAGATTAAATCAAGTCATTTTCTCCTATTCTTTCATTATTTCTTTCTTTTTGTACTGTTAAATCTTCATCTAGGTTTGTTGTGTACTTATAAGAAACCTTTGTTCCTTCGTATCATGTTCTTGTACATTGTATGGTAACTTTCATGATAAATATTGTGTGCATGTGTCCCTTCCTCCTATCAAATTTTCTTTATGGATATGAGGAAGTTTATTTCTAATTTTTTGGTTTCCTCCTTATCAAAATATTGCTTCAATAATTTAGAAATCATATTTACAAGCTTATATCATCTGTCTCATTTTCTTCTCTTATTTGTACCTTCAATAATGACTAAATTGATTTTACATGACCACCAATGTTAAGTAATGATGCTTTCCCTTTATTACTAGTTGTAGGAAGTAAATCTTAGATACAACCTTTATCAATATTTTCTAAGTCTTTAATGGCACATTTTGTACTAGAGTGCACATTTGTTAATTTAAAATTAAATAAAACTGTTTTAGATTATGTTTTGTGTGCAATCTAGTAATTTGAATGTTTTGATTATTAAAAACTAGATAGATGTTGAATTTTTTTTGTTAATGGTATGAAAATATTATTGATGAGTAGATGAATTATTACAACTGTTTTAGATTTCTATCCCTACATATATTATTTACCAAGGTTTCATTGCTCCTTTAGGTGTACATACATATATATATAACATGGAAAATGCAGATGTTCCACCTAAGCCAAAAGATTTGTTTGAAAATTCCACTAATGAGATTAAGAAATTGAGAGACTCATTAGCTTAGAGTGCAAACCTAGGGGTATATATTGAACCATGCATGCCAATATTACATAGTCTAGAAAAATTAAGAGATGAACTCGAGAGGACTAGTGCATATTCCCTAGATAGAGTAGCTGCTATTCTTTCCCACATGCGAGAAGAAGTACATGGTGATGTTCCCCTTAAAAAAATAGGATAGTGTGACCAAAGAAATGATAAAAACCACTTATTTTCCATTCTATCAAAATATGCATAAGGTTAGGGGATACCAGGTCACTAGATGTGTCGATCATGTTATGGCCTCATTGATCTACCCATAATTTCTCACAACACATGGTCAATACCCAAATAATGACCAGATTCCATTATATTTTGTTCAACAATTGTATGCTGAGGTCCATTTGGGCCTCAAAGTCAACTACCTGGACATTCCACCATATGCTGGTTAAGGGCATGGTAGGATTTTCGATAGGCCCACCTATCATCAAGTAGATAGACCAACCCCAGTGTTTAGGATATTGGTTTGTGAGAGGTCTCCTTCTCTCACCCCAGCTCTAGCCCCCATAGCAGATGACATTGTCATTGCTTCCCAAAAGGAAGCAATTGACACTGTAGGTGACATTGCAACTGCCACCACTAGGATATCTACTAATCGTGTAGGTTAGTACTTGATGTCTAAAGGTTCTCGATCCACACCATTTTCAACACAGTGTACCACCATGGATCCTTATACAACAGTGAACATCCCTACTCCCACACATCTTGAGGCACTTACAAGAGATATGACACACATGACTCTACATTGTTTAGTTAATGACCTCTTGGAGGCATATGCCTTCACTGCATCAAACTGTGGGATTGGTATAGAGCATGTTAGAGATTGTTTGGGATGCAGAGGTCGTTCACTTCTAGGATCCCATCACTCTCAGCCCAGCACTAGTGCACGTTAGGATCCACCTACAAATCATTCGACAACTGCATGAACTATGGGTTTTACTGAGATATTAATTGGTTCTAGTTCGTCATCGCCAATTCCATCTCACCTGCATAGTCCTCTTCACTCATCATTTATGGAATGACATGGGATAGATCAGATGGATGCAGATGTTGGTTTGTCGCTTGACCGTATAGTTGATATGGTGGAGGCATCCGTTTTAGAGGACTTAGGCCATCCGATATTAGATGATGTGCATGTATGTGTGCATGTACATGTTTCAATTCATTATAATTATTTTTAAATTTTAGTTTTAACTAGATATTCATGTACTGATATATATGTATATATATTGTAGGTGGACATTCCTCATGTCACTCCTAGCCTTGTTCCTCTAGATCATGTACATCGATGTGACTTTATGGATGAATCTGCTACCAGTGGACATGTGATTTTTAATTTTTTATATATAAACATGTATATGTACATGCATATGTATGCACATAGATCTAGATAGATATTTAAAAATATATAAGTACATTCTTAAAAATAAATTTCATAAAATTTATTTAATATAAATTATATGTATTTAACACATTTTGTACACATTTTTATTTGTAGGGCTTAGCACATCCATTAGAGCAGGACTGTTCTCATTCAGACTGTTGTTCGACTAGGATTTGACATTCATATTAGGCCCTGCATTAGATCTATGATCTTTACTACAATTATAATTATATGTATTTTCTTATATGATGATCTTTAGTATTCAACATTTGATGATCTTTGCTTATATACATACATTTGGCTCTTTGCTTATATACATACATTTGGCTATTTTCTTATATGATGATCTTTAGTATTCGACATTTGATGATCTTTCCTTATATACAAACATTTGGCTATTTTCTTATATACATACATTTGGCTCTTTGCTTATAACATGTTACATGTTTATACATTAAATCTATTTATATGTATGTATGTGTTTGCTTATGTTTACATGTCTATATGATATATGTATACATTTGCTTATATTCAATATACATGTACATTTTCTTATTTGATGATCTCTTAGAACTTACATTTCCTTATATGATATACATTTGATCTCTAGTAGAATTTTAGGAAATGAACATGCCACTTTATAATTAAGTTCATTCATGTTGACCACAATAAATAATTTGCACGCGCACCCATTGAATTTTATAGTAAGAAGTCAAAAATTATAAAATAAATGACTCTCAAGCTCAAGTAGACTAATGATATTTTATAAACGAGTTATAAAATATAATTATAAAGAAGAGGTAGGAACATTCCTTTTATAATTATATACCATCCTTCAAACACTTTCCCTCTAAGTAATAAAAACTTTAAGTTAAATTATTTCATAAATAATCTCTTAATCTACACCATTATTAAATTATACAAAAAAATTATTCTTTGAAACATTAAGAAAATTCAATTCAAATTATACCTCTATTGTCTTTTTGACAAGTAACAAAATTCTAAAATTACTCTAAGATATATGTTGCATATCTATACATTAAAAAACAACAAACTCCACAATGAAACTCAACTTTGTTACCATAAAAAATCGTATGCGATACCTTTACTTAGTCAAAACTTCCTTGATATTCAATTTTCCTTTTTAATCCTATAGTATGAAGCATAGAATGTGACACATGTTTTGGGTTCAAAAATGGCAAACTAAACAGCTATAATTTTTTTTCAATAAACCTATCAATTAGGACTTTAGTTGTAATTCAAGTAGAAAATGAATAATAATTACTTATTAAATTCAAAGTTAAGCATAATTTATGTTGGTGGAAAGCTAAGAATCTCCTTTATAAACCCTTTTGTTTCTCAATTTTGGGTAAAAAAAAAGTAAATACGACCACATACCCATCATATTGCCACTTTTGGACGACCATGATCCTGCACATACCCATACACTAGAATAATTTTTTTCCCATATGCATATAGATAGAAGCTTATTTTTCATTATTCCATATAAAATTGCAAGATTAATTCGCATTTATATCACTTGGAGCTCATAGATTTTGGAGAAAAGGTTTTTGCACATTTATCAAGGAGGCAAATATTGGAGAAGACAACTTTTCATTTTTATTAATCAAGGAAAAATTTGGAGGAGAATTTAACTAAGTTGCTAGAGGATTTTTTTTGAGACATCTTTAACTTGAAGAAGAAAATGGGACAACAAAGAAAAAGAAAAAATGCATCTCAACGAAAATTGTCAAAAGAAGAAGAACAAAAGAGGTGTGATCAAAACTTGGAAAATTATCATAGAAAGAAACAAGGTACATACTTGTTTCTTCTCTCTCTCACTCTCAAGAGTGTGTTTAGTACTTTTA
>VDFB02330639.1:0-45630 GCA_007258455.2 Sequoia sempervirens
TGCCTTGAATTACACACTTACTAAAAATAGTAAGTTGTCAGAATCTGATGAAATTTAGCTGAGAGTCCTGCTGGAAGCATGCTGACATCAACATTAATCTCAATTCTCAATTTGTTTACTTTGTTTGACCTCAAATTGGCTGGAAAATTCAAAACCCTAATTCTTAGAATTGGCCAAAAGTTCAATTCAAGCTCAAAGATGGGCACATCCCTAGAAAGACAGACGGCAGAAAAGAGAGACAACAACAAAATGACCGAAAAGCAAAGCCAAAATTAGGGGGTCCCCATTTGCAATGGGGCGATGTGTGAAAAAGGTCACAACAATTTCCAGCTTCGGGACCTGAAAAGAAGGGTTAAAGGTCAATTTTCAAAAACTGGTGTAAACCACCGCGATCAACATCCTTCAAACTATCTGCTGGTAAAATTTGAAGACAAACGGAGCACTTACTATTTATAGTAAGTCATTTTGGAAACAGGCTAAAAATAGCAAATCAGTTGCATGTGCCGATGTCAGCAGGCAGGTCACGTGGTGAGGAGTGCCTCATTCGAATTTCAAATCAAACGGAGTTGTGGAGGTACCAGAAACGAGAGGTTACTATAAATAGCAAACCACCTTCAGAAATGGGCTAAAAATAGCAGGCCAACCCAAAGTAGTAGTGTCAATAGGTTGATGAGGTCGTGAAGATCCAGCGTTCAAAATTTCAAATCATTCTGAGCTTCAGAGATGCAAGAATCGAAGGACTCACTATAAATAGTAAGGCATGGAAGAACTGGCGAAAATGAAGAAAAAAGTGACTAAGGCATGAATTTCATCCTGCAGCACCCAGGAAATGCGCCCACTTCAGCTGGAGAGTAAGAAAAGTTTTTAAGTGTTCAAATATCCTCTTGCCTTGGTGAAATGCGCCCTCTTCACAGGCATGAAATGAAAATTTTTCTAAGTGTTGAGTCTCATCTCCCTGCAACCTCCAAACGCGCCATGCAAGCTAGGAAGAAGACAAAAGAGGTTGACTTTCCTCTGCCCCCTTTGAATGTGCCAGGTAAAGAGTAAGTGTAAGGTGAAAAGTGTTGAACAAGATGAATATCCTTATTCATGTTGGATATGCGCCCTAGGGGAGGTAAATATTGCTTGGGCGTTGGAAATGCTAAGCCTGCAAGGTGGTAAAATAAAATGGCTAAGGTGTGGGAATAGAAATCCCCTTCAAGTGTGAAATGTGCCTAGGGTGGTAAGGGTGTTAAAAATTGCAAAGGCATTGAAGGATGATAGGCATTGAGATAATAAAATATCCCCCATGATGTGCCAAATGCGCCAAGATACAAGATAAATAAAAGAAAATATGTAAAGCGTGGCTAGTATCCTTTTGCAAGTATACAATGCGCCTAAGGGTGGAGATAATATGCTAGGCGTTGGTTTTAAAAATGTTCTCCATGACATACAAGTGTGATCAAGGCATTAAAATTTTCCAAATGAATTGATGTAAAATTTTCCTCACCACAGGCAAGATGAAGGAAGTTGAATAAAATTTCTAAGGCAAAATTCAAAATGCTAAGCAATCCAAAAATTTTCTAAGGCAAAATATTTTCTTCCTCTAGAAAATACACCTAGACTCTGAGGTGATGAAATTTCTCAAGATGTGAGCAAAATTGTCGGAGGATGCTGGTATTGCAGGATGGATCAAAAAATAAAAATAAAAAATTTCAAGTCAGAGCAAAGAAATACTTCAGGATTGAAGAACTGGATTAAAATTGTTGAAAATTTGTTTTTCCAAGGTTCAAAATTCAAGAAATTAAATGAACCCGTTCGTTGTATACCCATGAATTTGACAAATTCTGAAGAAAATTTTCTTCTGGGTATTGAAGATTATCGATGAGGAATGGATTTTAAGGTCTTGCACAGCTTGCCAAGGATTCCGAGGTAAAGATTTTAAATGGGCACCAGGTTGATGAATTTCCTAAGGGAAATTTAAAAAAATTTCTAAGGCAAGGAAAGAAATGTTTGTGAAGATAAAATGCCCCGGCGGATGAATTTGAAGTTGGGTGCCTAGATAATTTTTGATCAAATTCTGGATGAAAGCATTTTTTTTCTCGAGCCTGGGTTGGATGAAATATTAGAGTGAAGTATGCCAGGCAGAATGCAAGATAGGTTTGAAATTTGGCTAAGGCATGAAGAATTTGAACGCGAAGCTGGCTAGTGAAGACAATGAACGCTTGGAAGTCGGAACGTGAAAATCCTGGTAAGTAAGTTGAATTTATATTATGAAATGTTCTAATTCTCTTCTCCTTGCTTGTTTTGCAGGAGAAATGTTGAGGCCAGAGCACGATGACTTGAAGTGGTAGAGCACGATGACTTGAAGTGGTGAAGCACGATGATATTACAACCTTCGGAGGAAGATAAAGTTACGAGTTTCACATGAAGGAAGAAAAGTCGCGAAAAATGGCTAAGTGTTGGGACTTAGTATACCTCGAGTGACAGAGAAGAAATGTTTTCAAAACTCAAGATGAAGAAAAGTGTGGAAGCTCGAGCAAAGTTGAAGAACGTCAAGAAGAAAATCAAGATCAGTGTCAACGCGTTTCAAAGTTGGAATCTTCTAGAAGGATGGTGGACATTAATTGCTCATTTATTACCCCACTCCTCTTGGTGGCGGTTTTTAGGGTGAATCTTGTTTAGGGCTGAGGTGGCACGATCTGGGCCATCCAGCCGATTGTAATCTGAGCTGTCCGTTGGACTTGGCCAACTATAAAAGGGGGAGTCCCCCTTATTTGTACACATTAGAATGAGAATTAGATCAGAGTTAGGATAGCAGAGAAGGAGTAGAAGGCAATTAGATAGTTGATAGTATAGTT
Organism: Sequoia sempervirens; assembly: GCA_007258455.2. Classification (NCBI taxonomy): domain Eukaryota; kingdom Viridiplantae; phylum Streptophyta; class Pinopsida; order Cupressales; family Cupressaceae; genus Sequoia; species Sequoia sempervirens. The sequence continues at coordinate 2,841 of VDFB02330639.1, forward strand.
TAGATTGAAGAGGAAGGAAAGTTTTCCCATTGAATACTTTGTAAGAAGTTGTCATGAATGTTTTCTAATAAAAAAATTTTCATCTATGTTCCACCAAAAGTTTTAGGAACGAGAAGGGGCGGTAGGGTGGCCGGGGCCAGCGAATTTACAGAATGCAAGCAAATTTTGAGAGGATTTTTAGGGGCGGAGGGCGGCTATAGTGTATATAGGAGGAGAGAGAGAAATTTTAAAAATATAGGGAAATTTCAAATTTAAGATATTCATATGAGTAATGATAATCATAACAATCACCAATCATATTGACATATGCATCATAGAATCGAATTATCAAACAAATTAATACTACACCTACCTAATTGCATCCATGGACCATAATTCAAATTCATGTCAAATAGTCAATGTGCATATGATATAAAATAATAAAATGCCCAAAAGGCTACAAGTTTGTACTACAAATGTCAAAATGACAAAGTCACAAGTGTCCAAAGGAAAAACATAGAAATAGAAAGTATGATGATTGCCACTACTCGGCATCTACCAACACTGCATCAAAATCAGACTCATAGTTTGAGTCACTGTCACTGTGAGGGGTTAGCTCATCTAATGGAACTCCAACCAATCCCTCCTGTCTCTCCTCCTCATCAATTTGTGTGACATCCTCTGGATCAACATCCCATCGTAATGCTGGAGTCTGTCTATACTCAGGAGTCTGACGATCCTGGAGTCGCAAAGCACTATGCACAACCACTAATTTTTCTGCCCGTCTAGAGGTCAGCCTATTCCTCTTGATAGAGTGAATAAAGCCGTATGTTGACCAACTCCTCTCTGCAGCAGAGGAACTAGCAACCTGTGAGAGGAGACAAAATTTAAAAACTAAATTAGTAATTTAAATTTACTAATTAGGACATTCAATTTAAATTATGATTATATAAATGTTCAAACTTCAACACTATCACTCATCTAAATCAAATTATGTTAATCTAAAGTATTACCTGTGAAAGGAGGCGAACAGCAAGCGTCCTCAATTGTGGTGCATCCTTCCCATGCCATGACCACCATCCAATAGGATCCCTTTGAGCTACTGTAGTTCTATCTACCCTGGCCTCTGGTTTGCCGAATGTTGGACCACGGAGATTAACAAAATCAGTGAACTGTGTACGAACTAGACTGGCCTCCTCAATTGAATATATTTTTGCAAGGGCCCTCATAAACCCTTCTTTCACCTCATCATCATCACAAGGAGGCATCCTACCAGGTCTAGGTACATACCATTTGGGATTAAGAGCAAAGGCTGCCATATGAAGCGGGGTGTTCATAGTGTTCCACCGCCTTGTCACAATGGGCCTAATTTTTTGCTCATATAATCCCGAATTAGGATCCTTATCAGAAATTGCTTTCTTCATTTTTCCAAGCATGGAGTCAAAAGTTTCATAAATCTCTCCAAGACTTGGAGAGTCTGTATCAGCATATCTAATGACATCCACAATAGGTGAAATGATGGAGCAAACAAATCTGCAAACAAAAATTTGAAAAAAGACAAGTTAGAACTTAGAAAATAAAAAAATATTAATAATAAAATCATATATATATATTTTTATAAAATCAGCAATCAATAACAAATTATTAATTAACAATTTTTTTACCTCACATTGGACCACCAATTATCATCAAGAATTTTTTGTTTGATGCTTCTCCCTTCTGCAGTGCTTGCCATAGCCCATCTATTCCACTCTGAATTAACCATCATCAACTGTAGAGCCTCCTGTACCTCAAGCATCCTCTCTAACAAAATAAAGTAGCTGGCATACCTTGTTGCTACAGGCTTGAGAAATTCCTTCCTTGAAAATGTCCTAAAGAGGGCAAGTGAGGTGTGATGGTTGCAAATAAACATCTGAATGTCTCTAGCATCTACAACCACTTGGTGCACCCAATCCATCTTCCCTATGTCTTTCAATGCGTTGTTCAACGCATGAACACAACAAGGAGTCCAAAAGATGTGCTTGTAAGCACTCTCAACCATCAAACTTGCTAATCTACACACACGTGTTGAATCAGTAACCACCTGCACAACATTGGTTGCCCCAACCTCCTCTATAGCCTCTTTCAAAATATTAAATTGGAATTCTACATCCTTGCGCTTTCCAGAACAATCAATGGCTCTAAGGAAATATGGACCAGCTGAACATGTGACTATGATGTTTATAAGTGGCCGTTGTCTAATATCGGTCCACCCATCCATGATAATAGAGCAACCTGTTCTAATCCAACACTGTCTCATGTCCTCCATCACCACACTCACCTTAGAATATTCTTTTTCAAGGAGTGTAGTACGTAATTTATGTTCTCCAGGGGGAATGTATGAGGTACCAACATTTGCCACATCTCTAAACATTTGTTTGAAGTAGGGAGAACGTGCTACATGGAATGGGATAGCATGGGCATAGAAAAATTTGGCAATGGAAGAATCTGCCACATCTCGTGCTTGCACATTGAACATATTTGCAACTGTATTTTGCTGCTCACTAGAAGTAGCAGCCTTCCTCTTCCCTCTTGTGGAAATATGAACACCACCCGCACCACTACTACCACTACCAACACTAGGACTACCAAGCATAGAGGGCATAGGTGAGGTTGAATGTGCGGATTGAGTTTGCATAAGCTGATCCATAGGCCTTCCTCCGGCCTCCAAGTGCAATCTATAACACTCCATCCTCTCAAAATCTTTTATATCTTTACAACCCTTGACCCCATGGCCTCCAAAACCCAATAGATGAGAATAGACTCTTGTATAGCTCCCATTATATTTTTCTTTGCAAATGTGACATAGCCACAATCTACTACCCCCAGTGTTTTTCCCTTTGCCTTTGTCTATACGTGATGCTAGTTGAAGAAGAGGTTTTTTAGAATTAAAAGGGCCTTTTGCATATTTTTTCAAGTCTTGAGAAGGGATATCAAATGGGTTTGTTTGAGGCTGCCCCATATGAATTGATTGGTTTTCTTCCCCCCTCTCAACATCCCCACTATCTTCACTATTGCTGCTCATTTTGTTTTCTTTTGGTTTTTGCAAACTGAAAATTAAAAAAAAAAACAAAAAATCATACATTTTATCATTTTAACTTAGAAAAAAAAGAAAAAAAATGAAAGATAATGAAAGAATAACTTACCTCTTTCACTTCTTTTGTTGGTTGCTTGCTTAATGCTCTCCTTTCTTCCTCCTAAATGCTAGTTTTTCTTCTCCAACAACTCCTTCAAACCCTCCTCTTTCTCTTCTCACTTTTGCTCTTGGCTGCAATTTTATCTTGGCAAGTTAAAATGAGATCAAATGAAGGTAAAAGAATGTTTTAAGTGGCCATATTAGGGTTGGGAAGGCATGGGGCCTACAAAGCAATGTTTTAAAAAGAAAATTAAAAACTTATTTTTTATGCTTTATATCTTTGTTGGGTGATGCCGTCCCGGAATGATCGAGGAGACTGACTAGGCGTCCCCTATCCATCTAGGGACAACCCTATGATCCGTTCCATTGAGGGGCGTTTACGCTGTCGAGGGGCGTCCCAAAATTTGAGACTTTTAGGGGCGAGCGGCCGTCCCATCTGGCGTTCATACGAAGCGGCTCGGGACTTGAGGGCAGGAGCAGAAATACCTAGGGCCAGCGTCCCCATGTACCCACTGATTTTCATTGATGGTGATATCTTCTTTGTTATGAGTAGTTGTTGAGGCTTCTTCGTCCTTCCAATTCACGTAGTATCTTGAAGTAGCTTAAAATAAAGTAAATTTCATTTCATGCAAGTACTTAGTAATTGTGGAATGTGGTGCTCGATTTGAACAAGACTTCGTTTGTCCATACCACTAGCGGGCTCGCTGACTGTGGGTTCGCCTTGCAAGGTCAACTGGAACTTTGTGAAACTTAACTCCGATTATGGTTTATATGTTGGCATGCGTCGTTTTGATGGTGTCTTCATGCTAAATCGTGATCTGAACATCTTGAGTCACTCCTCTGAAGATTGCACCAGTTTTGTAGAAGTTGTCCAAAGCGAGGCAAAGCAAAACTTGGTTGAAGTCTGTGAGAGTTGATCACCGTGTCCCACGCCCTAGAGTAGAACATAAACTTCGTAGGCCCTACACATTTAATTTCAGTCCATTTCTGGTTAGAATTAGGAAACTTGTGCTCACTTGCCAAAACATTTGAATTACATGAAAGCCCTTAGTCCGCTGTCTGCTGTCAACTGTCGAACAATTGTGTAAGTCCCCCTTGAAATACCAGCAAAATCACATCGAGCCAACTGAGTCTATTCGCATTAAAGGAACCTTGGAGTTAAATGTATGATCTATCTCGCAATCTTAGCATGCAGGAAACTTTGTTCAAGAGAGGATAGAGTAGCCGTTGGCGACTTTATTCTGTGTTGGTGTAGTCACAAAAACCACGTCAACAGTACCATGGCCTTATCACCTTGGGTCACAGATCTATCACTACATATGATGAGTTTACTACTAACTAGTTGAGAGATTTGACAAAAAAGATTTGGAGTTGCACTTTAGAGAGTTGGCACAATTGAAGCAATATGGTATAGTGGAGGCATATATAGCAGATTTTTAGAGGCTTTCAGTTATGGTCTCTGGGATTATAGAGAGAAGATCGGTAGTCTTATTTAGTGAGGGACTCATGGAGCCATTTAAGGGGTGGATTAAGGCATTTGACCCTCCATCCTTGCAAGAAGAAATTAAAAAGGCAAGGAGTATGGAGTGGGCTGCCTCTAAATCAAAATTTCAGTCCAAATCATTTTCACACAAAAAGAACAAAAAACATTTCACAAGAGACACCAATCAACTCAAAAATATCAGTCACAAGACTTGATGGTGATACCTTAAATGACTTGAGAAGAAAGAATTTATGCTTCTCATGCAAAGAACCTTGGAATCCGGGTCATAAGTGTGCAACAAAGGGAAAAGTGAACAAGATAGAGTACTATTCTATAGAGGAATCTTCATTAGAAAAATCAGACCAACAATCTGATTTAGAGGACGAGGAAGAAGAGTCTTCTAAAGAGTTTGAAAAGGAGGTGGCAAGAGATGGGAAGCTTGCCCAATTTTATAGTTTCCAAAAGAATGAGTCCCTACGTATGAAAGGAGTACTTAATGGACAGCGATTGGTTGCATTGATAGATTTAGGTGCCACACATAATTTCATAGATCAGAGACTTGTAGCATGCAGATGACTTCAGACATAGGATGTAGATGGCTTCAGAGTTTGTCATATCCCCCTAGGACTTGTAATTTTCTTGCATGACCCCTAGCCTCATGGTAATTTGGACTAGGGGAGGATTTGTGACCCTATTTTGTTAAATGAACTTCAATGAGTGATGATTATGTTCTAAACATGCTACTACTAATGAATATATGCATAACATTATCATGTTTTGGTTAAATTTAAATGCTTGATTTTTATTTATACTGACTCGGACTAATGACTTGGTTGGTGGACTTGTGTGAGGTTTGTTGTTGGATGCAGGTACCCGAGGTGCAAGATTAGGTAGATTCTGTGGTACAGTGATGAGAGACGGACAAACTTAGAGCCAAACCCTAATGACAAACTCCGTAGGTAACTTCGTCTTAACCTAAGGTTTATTGGATTTAGGACAAAGTAAAAAATGTCGTTAGACGATCTTTATAGTCGAACACTCAAGGTTGTCTAAGGTGATAATTCCACAACCATGAATTGAGTTCTTGAGTATATTAAATTCTCTAATAACCCTCGAATATCAGGCATCAAGGCTATTGCCACCATCTGTTCGGAAGACATAAATGATAGTCAAATTATTCCAGTTAAAAACATTGTTGATAATGTAAATTTGTAGGTAGACGTATATAAATATAAATATAATATTTAATAGAGCCTACTTAAACAAATAATAAATAACGAAATAAAATACAATTAAATAGAAATCTCTATAAATAACAAAAAATAAATTGCCCGAATAGGTAGTGGAGTTGGCTTGGGCCGTGGGTTTGCTCCCCACTGGTCTTGGGTTTGACTCTGAGGCTCGGAATTACTTGATGCACGTGGTTTGCGGGCTATTGCATACATCCCGAGGGGATTAGTCTCGCCTCAGCTCGCCCCATAAAGGGAACCTGTTGGGCTAAGTCGCCAGGGATACCCCTCGGTTAACAAAAAAAAAAATACAACTAAAAATAAATAAATAAATAAATGAAAATAAAATAACAAGCAAAGTAGGTGTTTCATAAAAGAAAGGTAATAAAATTTAAAACCTTAGAAAGCCATGAAATGAAAAGCAAACAAAAAGATAAAATAAAAGAAAGCATAAGGAAGAAATCATGGGAGAGGGAAAAATTAAAAAATGAATAGAGGCTTCGCATGCAGGAAAAACCCACGACTGGCAAGATTAATGCTGCCTACCCCTTCCTACGGTTGGGAGACAACTTGCATTAATGAGGAATGGTGGAAGCATGGAGACCCTACCCTTAGGAAGCATGCCAACCCTTTGAAGGGTACAAATTTTGCAGAGCTTGACCAAAAACGACATGCTTGCAGGAGACCTAACCCCTTCTTTAAATCTGCAGTTTTGGGAGTTTATTTCAGTCAAAAAAATAGAGGAGATCAGAGAAGGAAGGGCGTGAGAGAGATGAGTCGAGTAATGGGACAAGGATAGAGCAACAGGTGTGGATTCAACAAGCTAAAGTCTAGAATTTTTCATCAATAAAGATGCCTAAGTTGTGGGATGCCATATTCCAGGTTCTTCTCCTCTAAAGTCATATCTTCTCATAAGGGTTGCATATTGTTTCTTAAACTGAAGAATATTAAGTCTCTTTGCTCATTTTATTGGTTTTCAAGTTAAACCCAGGCGCATGTTTGAAACTATCACCATTTCATCATGTAATCTGTAGGGTCATTCAGTGCAAATATATAAATATTTAAACTCTATAAGCCTAAGTGAGCCATAGTCTTGACCATTGATGAGAATAAGTCATCATAGTTAACTTGTGGAGAAATCTGTTTTTTTTTCTTGCAGTATCATATTTTTTGTGTGTAATTTTCAACTACTTTTTAAATCTTTGCCATAGCCCTTTACTTCTATTTATTATACTGAGAAAAAGTAATATCAATATCCATTTCCAAAATTCCCTTTTAAACTAGTGTTGCTTCAGCTTTCCACAACAACATGCCACTGGGGTAGCCGCAGCCTTGACCAATTTAAGCCAATGCTATGCGCTAATTTCATTTTTATGCCATTCAGTATGGAAATAAACAAATATACAACTCTATATACCAATATTAATTCTTTGATGCATCACCAAACAAAGCATAAATGGTGTTAATAGTGCAATATATGTTCTCAACAAAAATATATTTATACTTTGATTGGGGTTTTCAAACTGGGGTGGCTGATAATAGCAATCTTTATTGAGTATTAAGTCAGTGTAGTTTAAAATCCTATTGTTGCTGCTATAGAGACTATTTGGTATTCAACCCTCTGTAATTTACCTTCCAAGTTTATCCCACTCTATTTTTTTTAGTGGCACTAAAATATGACTGTTCAGAAAATAACATAACAACAAATTTCTACTAATACCAATCTTAGTTTTTCATGTGTTGAAGATCTTGTTGAATAAGTGAAGTTATCTAGTGAAGCTGGATAAAATAACTTATATGTCAAACAAATACAGCCTGGTGTAGTCTGTAGTAAGGAATAAACAAGCTTAAGGAATTAAGAAATGAGGAGATAATGTTCATATAACTATATTACACGTTATGTAATGAGGTGTTAGCTGCTAAGAGAGTTGATATTAATGAAAAATGATAAATGCTGTCCTAAAATAAGGAATGTATCATGTATGGATTTATATTTTGCAAATAAATAAATATATATCTACCTTTTGGGTTGGGAAGCCATAGGGATCGTAGGCTACCAATGGAGAAGGGCTAGTTATTCCCACTTTCAGTCGGAAGGAGTTTAGGTGTGAGTAATGCTTCATCTATATATACCTTTCGGAGTCCATTCATGGCTGTAATTAAACTTAAAACAACTGCAATACCTTTTGGAGCCAAGGAAAATGGTAGTAGCAAACTGTCATTAAATGGGTACCATGTTGACTACCTTATTGGCTTAAGCTGGGAGGGAATATTTACCTCCCTTTGGTTGAGTAACAACCATACAATCCGAAATGAATGAATTTTGGAACCCCACATTTATCACAACACTAGAATGGGTAGTTGAACCTTGAGGTGGCTGAGTTTAGAACCTACTTATTCCGAGTTAGGAATCTCTTTTCCAGTTACAAGGATAAGCTGGGTGCAAGTGCTAACTTTTACGACAACGGATGGAGTGGGACCCTACAAGGGCATAGGTCGAGGTGGTAATCCCCTGACATGTAGGCTATTCCTATCCATCCTAGGTGATCACTGATAGAAAATCCTATGACCCGCTCAAAGATAAGCTTATCCATGCTCGAAATTGATAGGAGTCAAGGAGCATACTATGTTGGTGGACTGTTAGCCGTACCCCTTGGATAGTGGGATAGATTCCGCCAGGAGCATGTGGGATTTGTAGCCAATGACATGCTGACAATGGACCACTTTGCTTGCTTAGCCGTCTGTTGGATTGTAGGAAAAGAATTTTCTAACAAAGCTTAAATTAGGTAGCAAATTGGACATGCCTCATAGCATTGAAGTCATATAACCTGATACGGTGTTGGTATCTTAATTTATCTGGGTAGATGGTCATTAGGATTTTGACCTTGCGTGCAACAAGCTGGTATAGTTGCCAACTCTTTCATCCCGGGCCACAGAATTTGCTTGGAGGGGTCGATAGGGATTAAATCCACTTGGAGGGATCATATTGCACCCCTAAGACGAACTAAGTCAGGTAGAAGACATGGAGTCCACATGACCTTACAGAACAATTATGGTAAGTTTCAGGTATTGTTAACTGGGATTACTTCATGGCTTTTCTAGTCTAAATCTCTGGCATTAATGATTGACTGGTTGTATGCATGAATGGTAAATGAACTTGTTGCTGGAAATAAATTTGTATTGTTGACAGTGGTAGTCAGCTAATCCTTGATATCATGATTGTAATGTTGTTAAAAAAATAGTGCTCATTTTTTGGATCTCATTGGGGTTGTCACAAAGTTATGGTTGCAAATGGGTTTACTATTACTTGCACCAGGATGATTCCCCAATTGAGTTTACAGTTGGTAACTACGAATTCAACGATGATTTTTATGTGGTTAGCACTGGAGACACGAATGTTGTGTTGGTTATTCAGTGGTTACGTTCCCTTGGTGAGATTACACTTGAATTTTCAAACCATGGAGCTGAAATTCAAATCAGAGGGGAAGAATGTGGTCTTGAGAGGGATATCTAATGGAGAGTCATGGGTTGTGTCTTTCAAACACATGGAGAGACTGTTTAGACATGATTAGGTAGAGTGGGCAGCAGAGTGTGTGGTTATGCCCATGGTTATTGAGGAGGAGAAGCACTCTTATCATTCGGAGATTCAAGCTTTGGTATCTAAGCAAAGCAAGGTTTTTAGTAGCATACCTCCTAGTAGGCCTCTTGATAGCATGTGATCGAGTTGGAGGAGGGTGCTAAACTCGTTATTACCAAACCATACAAGCATCCTACGAGACACACAGATGAGATAGAGAAAGCAATTAAGGAGCTTTTCAATATGGGGCATATTAGACAGAGTAAGAGTCCATTTGCTTTTGCTGTTGGGTTGGTGAAGAAGGATGGGACTATGCGCATGTGCATAGATTACCAGGCATTGAATAAGAAAACTATTAAGAACAAATACCCCATTCCACAGATAGATGAGCTCATTGATGAGCTACATGGAGTAGTCTATTTTTCTAAGATAGACTTGAGATCTGGATACCATTAGATTAGGGTCAGAGAGGAGGACATAGAGAAAACAACATTTAGATGTCACTTTGGCCATTTTGAGTTCTTTGTCATGCCCTTTGGTTTGACTAATGCACCTGCCACACTTTAGTCATGGATGAACAAGGTATTTAGTAAGCAGTTACACAAGTTTGTTTTGATCTTCTTTGATGGTATACTCATTTTCAGTAAGTCATGGGAGGAGCACTTGAGGCATTTGGATGAGGTCTTGGGTACCCTTGAGAGTGAGTCTTTGTTTGCCAAGGAGTCCAAGTGTGAGCTTGGCATGACAAAACTATTATATCTTGGACACATAATCAGCTCCAAGGGAGTTAGTGTTGATCCTAAAAATATCAAGGTTCTTCTTGATTAGCCTCTACCCACTAATCTTACACAGTTGAAGGGATTCTTTGGGTTGTGGTTTCTATAGGAGGTTTGTCAAAGGCTTTTCTCAATTGGCTACCCCACTTACAAATTTGATCAAGAAAGGAGCTTTTGTTTGGTTTGAAACAACACATCAATCTTTTGATCACTTCCAGCAGTTAATGAGCATATGTCCTATTTTAGCTATTCCAAATTTTACTATACCTTTTGAGCTTGAATGTGATGCTTCATGTGAAGGTATAGGTGTTGTCCTCATGTAGAACATCTAATTGCATTTGAGAGTAGGAAGTTGAGAGGATGTGAAAAGGGGTACTCTATCTATGAGAAGGAGATGTTGGCAATAATGCATGCTTTAGCCAAATTTAGACAATACCTTGTTGGAGGGAACTTTGCTGTTAAGACTGATCATAATAGTCTTAAAATACTTCCTAAATCAGAAAGAACTGAATGAGAGGCAACAAAAATGGGTAAGCAAACTCCAAGCCTATGACTTTGACATTGAAGGGAAGAGGAACATAGTGGCTGATGCTTTGTCAAGAAGGCCACATTTGTGCTCAATGTTAGAGATATCAGCAGATTGGAGGGAGAAAATACAAGCTGATTATGCAAAGAATGCACTTGCAAACAACATTTTTGATGGCTCATTGTAGGGTGACAAGTATAAGGTAAGAGATGGTCTCATTTTTTACAAGGAAATGATTATGTTAGTCCCTGAATCCAAGATCAAAAAGCAGATTTTTAAGACATTTCATGACATACCTATGGCTGGTCATCTTGGGTATTACAAAATATACAAGTAGATCCGTGAGAGATTCTCATGGAAAGGGATGAAGGATGATGTTCTTAAGTATGTTTGTGAGTGCCAGGTGTGCCAACAAAATAAAAATGAATATACTTACTCTGCTGGTTTATTGCAGTCCTTACCCATTCCTACTCAAAAGTGGGAAAACATCTCGATGGATTTTATCACAGGGCTCCCTAAAGTGCAAGGGAAGGATTGTATTTATGTAGTAGTCAACAATTGATGAAGTTTGCTCACTTTTTTGCTATTTCAGCAAGGTATACAGTGGTACAAGTGGCAGACTTGTTCTTCAAAGAGGTGTTTAGACTTCATGGAACACTTAGAACTATCGTTAGTGATAGGGACAACAAATTTATGAGCTTGTTTTGGTAGGAGTTGTTCAAATTGTGTGGTATAGAGTTGACCTTTAGCACTAGTTATCACACCCAGACTGATGGGCAGACAAAGATTGTCAATAAATGGGGTGAAGACTACCTACGCAATTATGTTTCAGGACAACAGAAGGCGTGGGTTAAGTGGTTACATTTGGCGAAGTTTTGCTACAACTCCACTTTTCATATGACTATCAAGATGTTTCCTTTTATGGCTTTGTATGGATATGAAGCTTCTAACTTCATTGAGTTACTTTTTGGAGATTGCAGAGTGCCTTGAGTTAGAGATCTTCTTTAGGAGAGTCAGGACATCATGAGATCCTCGAGGGATAATAAATAGCATGCACAAAATCAACAAAAGTTGTATGCTGATCAGCATCGCATTGAGTGGGTATTTGAGGTAGGAGATATGGTTTACTTGAAATTGCAGCCTTATAGGTAGTCCACTTTTAAGAAGAGTGGGTTATTGAAACTTAAAGAGTCACTAGGAGGATCAAAGAGGTGGCTTATGAGCTTGAGCTACCTGAGTAGCAAGGTGCACAATGTCTTCCACGTTTCTCGCCTTAAGAAAGCACTTGGGCAAAATGTGAGTCCTACAGAGTTGCCTCCTTTGAATGAGGAAGGAAAATTGATATTGATTCTAGAGGTAGTGATTGATTTTAGGGAGCGTACTTTGCAAAAGAGGGTTATCAAGGAGTACTTAGTGAAATGGAAGAACTTGTTAGTGGAGGATGCTACTTGAGAGAATAGTTGGAAGACTCGCCCCGGGAAAAAACTCGCCAAGCCAAAAATTGGAGAGTCAACAAAAACTCGGCGAAAACTTGGCAAATTTTTTGATTTTTTTTGTGTTTTTCACATTTTTTTATGTATCTGGCGAGTCTTTACAAAAGACTTGCGAGTTTTTGCCAAACTTGCGAGTTTTTGGAAAAGACTCGCCGGGCAAAAAAACTTGTGAGTTTTTCAAGACTCGCTGAAAACTTGGCGAGTCTTCCAACTATGCTTAAGAGAGTGAGCAGATATTACAACATCCAGAGTTGCGATTGCTTGAGGACAAGCAATCTTGGGGAGGGAGGACTATAATGTCCCCTATTTGCATCTAGTTTAGTACGAGCTTTCCATTAGCCTATTCCTGGTTCCTATAGGCTAAGTGGATATGGTTAGGAGACTCAACATCCTGTGATGAGCTTTTGTGGGTTTTTTGAGTTTTTCGGCAAAGTTGCTATTTTTAGTAAGTTCCTATTGGGCTCTGATTGGATCAGTTTGGAGATCTGACTCACTATTTCTAGCATATTGCTATTTTTAGTAAGTGTTATTTTTAGCACCTAGTCCTAGCCTCTATTCCTCCAGTAGTTTAGTGCAATGGTTTCCAGTCTTATCTTTGGCGAGTTCTAATGTTTTTAGAGTAATATTTATTTGTCATTACTTAAGTCTTTTATAAGCCACTTTTTGACTTAAGTGATGGGTAAGAGTTCATGAGAAACCCCCCTTGCTCAATGCCTATGAAGGGAGTCACTTTAAGTTGTTTTTAAAAGTCATGTAATGTTTCTAAAGTGGACGCCTAGTTTGAGGAGGGATAAAGTAAAGTAAGGAAAAATTAAATATTTTACATGAAGATCTCTAGTTTGAGGAGTACCTTTTGGAGGGAAAAGGATTTGAAATTTGGTTACCCTAATCTCTCCCTCATATTCTATATATACTCACTTTGAAATCTCATTTCAAAATCTTGGCTTTTGACAACATAAGGTTATGCTACTGGATTGCTTATAGGTTTCTTCTTTGCTGGCTGGAGGATGAAAACTCTTCACTAGATAGCTGGCTTCGGTGGTGAAAGATCCACCCAAGCTGGCTGGAGATCAGTTTATCGTATTTTTCAGTAAGTTTGATTGTTGGGTGATTTTTGAAGGTAAAATATGAAGATATATTCAGTATTTTGATATGGGTTTAAGAGTTTTGGCTTGGTGTGTGGTTTATACCATTTTGGTGTGAGTTTGGAGCAGATTTAATTCATTTTCTGAGTGCTGATATGAAATTCTGAGTTCTGGAAATGTCTATTTTTTGAGTAGCTGGAAATGTTAATCTGTTCATATCTTTGTGAGGCAAGAAGATTTCATTTTGGGTATTGATTCATTGGATTCCTTATAGCTGGGCGCCCCATTTTGACTACTCATTTTTGACAATTGATAGAAATCTGATTTTCTAAGGCAAATCGCCCCTCCTAGGGAGCTGTGCCATTTCCCTGGGTTTTGGTCTTCAGACTGAATTCTTATCTGCATTTACAGAGGTCTGCAATCTGCTTTAAAAGGGTGTCTTTCATTGTAAAATGATATTTAAATGAGAAGGAACAGGTTGGAGTTTGTTAGCACTTGTATTGGTTCATTTCATGAGGAGATTGAATGTATTGTTGCTCAATGGTATGCCGTATGACTGAAAGGTGCACTTTTTGGACTGTAACCAGGTCTGATATAAGTTTCTTAAATTTTGATTTCAGTTGTTAATCAATGATCATTGATATTGTAATTGAGTCATTCATGCTTTGATGTAATGTCTAGATGTTTCCTTGCAATGTTACAATATTGTCAATGTAATGTATTCATAATGATGAATGGAATATGAAACAAACACATTCTGCATCTCCGCCTTATTCCGTAAACAAAACAAAAAAATCAGGGGTCATCATCACATTGGCAGCATGGGCCTGTCTTTTGAAGCTGATTATTTCCTTATTCCTCTTTATTCTTTTTCTTGGGTGTATGGAATGGGATGCATTTGTTATTCAGGATGATTAGAATATAAACCAATTAATCCTCAACATGGCACCCTGACATGTATTGCCTTCCTGCTGGCATAGAAACTGGTGAGCAGAGAGTGAAGATAACCAAACTGTGAGACACTTGTGATGTCTCTATAATAGTAAGAACTAATATCATCATGTTCAAAGGAGATGCTGCAGATGTCATATGCATGGAAGTAGAATTAAGGAGAATGTCATTCTTCCTCAACATGGCACCCTGACATGTCATTGCCTTCCTGCTGGCATAGAATCTGATGAGCAGAGAGTGAAAATAACCAAACTGTGAGACACATGTGATGTCTCTATAACAGTAAGAACTAATATCGTCATGTTCAAAGGAGATGCTGCAGATGCCATATGCATGGAAGTAGAATTAAGAAGAATGTCATTCTTTTAAGAATTTATTTGAGAAGTGTGTAAAGAGCTTTAAGATCGTCAGGTTCTACCCTAGCTTATATCTCATTGCTCTTTTTTAATGACCATGCATTTTCCATAACATAATCTTTCTGTAGCACTTTGTTGAAGTGTGTGTAAATAATTCAATTACTGTTTTGCATGATGCCTCTATAATTGATACTAGCACAAGGGCATTTTGCATCATTCAGTCTAAGGTGTGAAAAAGACGTGTTGTGCTATTGCCAATAAAGTATCTTGTAAAGAGATTTATTTAAGAAAATGAAAGACAGATTGAAGCTCCGATAAGCTTGATTGAGGAAAGTGAGGGTATATAAGGGGAGAAGAGTTCATTCAAATCAGATAGAACAAGATATATCATCAAAGTTGTAGCAACAGAATCAGCAAGCAGTGCATCCCATTCACACATTAAAAGATTCACTCTAATCCTTAAACATGTATTGGGAAGAAATGTAAGGACTTGCAATCATCTATAAAATGAAACTTGCAAGAGCGCATGTGGAATAATCAAGGTATGCATATCGTTGCTACTTATGCAAGTATTAACTGTGTACATGTGAATCTACTTATGTCTTACAAGGCATCAGTAAAACATTAACAGAACAAATGGGTAGATATTATGAGTAATTTGTTCATGTAAACCTAGTTCATCTGTGTTCTTTATTTGGAGTATCTAATGCTGAGGAGATTTTTATGGTTTATGCTTGCAGCAGCTTAATGTTGTCTGAGAATATAGATGGGGCAAGAGATCAAGGAGTTGGCTTAATAAATAAATCTTGAACAAGATCCATTTGGAAACATGATTTGTAGTATTGCAAGTGATAAAGCTTCAAATGATGGGTAAAGAGTTGAATAATTTATCCATCTAGGTTCACACTGTGTCCTGTAATTTTGGTCCATGAAATTGGGAAGTGGTAGTGTATTCAAGAAGTGTTTTATTAGAATGTCAGTACAGATCTTGTTGGAAATTTTTAAATGTATGGGACATTCATCTATGTAGCCTGGAGAAAGAATGCTGCGTCTGCCATGACAAAGCTCAGAGAACAAATTCAAACCCTTGTGTAAAAGAGAAAATGAATGCCACCAGAATTTATTTTTTTGAAAGTATGTCTTGAAAGGAGATTTCAGGACCAAACTGCTTAGGAGATTATAGAAAATTAACTGAACTGATACTGCAGTGGAACATCAGCTTTAGATTGTGCAATGTTTTTTTGAAAATCTTGTCATCACTGTATCCACTGAGCCCCAGCATCTACTATAAGTTACCTTTATCATATCAAATCAAATTCAAAAGATGACTGAAGCGGAAGTTGCAAAGCCCAAATCTTTTCAAGCTTCTATCCTCTATGAGAATATGCTACTGTGACCATCTGAAAATGCTTATTAAGAAAGTCCAGAAACTTGAGGAAGAGATACTTCCATGACAGTGCTAATAAATAAGTAAATTGTCATTCAGATACAACCATATACTGCATTGAAAGGACACTTTTAACATTTAACAAGTCCGCAACATATTCAGGACTCTTTTTCAAGAGAACATTAGCAGTATTTGCTCATATGTGATTGAGATCAAAGAAGATTTAGGAAGGGGACAAGATTCAGTATCAAAAGCAACATATCTACCAGGTAGAAAACTCAATTATCCAGTCTTTAGGTCTTGCTCTGAAGCTTTACTCTCATTGTATGTTTTGAAGGACTTTTGACATATATTTACATCAGCAATGTCAGATTTAGGCTTTCTTGAAGTGAATTTCTATCATTTACAGTTGTCGATCTTGTATCTTTATCCATCTTGCATGGTATATTGGATAGAAGGATTTGTTAAGCCTTTTAGGCCTTTAATATCCATGTCTTTCCTGAAGAATATTATGAATTTCTTTTGTTATTAGAATCACACTATCTATTGATATAAAATCCTAAAACAAACTGATTGATTTCAAAATGGGCCATCAGATTGCTGTTAAACCAGGATTACTTCCAAAAATATACAACATATCAAAACTTAACTATTTCTTGTAGAAAGACCATAACCTTTACTGCAAAAATATTTCCAAGAGGTAACATTCCATACATCACACCTTACAAATAAGATTAGAAAATAAGTCCAACTGAAGCTGCAAAGGAAACTAAGCACTGGAACCCTGGAGGAGAGCAAGAAGATCAGTTTCCTGTGGATCAGTACTCTACTTGATTGGCAGGCACAGCTTCATGACGAGCAAGCTCAAAGGAGCTCCTGAAGGAGAGCCTGCAAAGAATAAAATGTTCAAAACTGCTGTACAAGAGATCATTAGTAGTAATTTCTCTGATATGATTGTGGTCAAAGAGTGAGTGGCCAAGTTTCTATGTCAATTCAACTTCTTGTCCATTGCCAATCAGGTATGAAACTTAATTGTAGTCTTTAGTTTAACTGTTTGAAATGGTCACATGTGTTGAATCCCTTCTCCATCTCCTCTTTATATTTAAATACAAATTATTTTATTCCATTTAATATCCTCAATTCCAGTCCTGAAGAAATTTGTTACTGCTGCTCGTCTTTTATTTGCTTGAAAGAATTTGGCGTGAGTTTGTTCCAAGCGTCTCCTGAAGTTTTCCATAGCTATCCTATGGTCAGGTATTATCATATCGTATCATGAATATGAAAACAACACCAAAGGTATTTCACATTGGCGAGCACATAACCAAGGGGCCAAATATTAAAAAAAATACTAGTTTCTACTTATCTGCAAGGTACAAAAGTAATAATAAATCTCCCTTTTAAGTTGATTGTCTGTGTTGTCTTGTTCCTTCTGTTTTTTTTTTCTTAGGAAAAGGGGAGAGAAGGGGATAGGATGAGATGCATTTGTTTTGCAGGTGGCTGGTTACTAAATTGTGGACAAAATGCTTTCATTGTGCAGGTGATAGAACTCGAGGCAAATGGAAAATGAGAATCTAAATTACTTAACCATCTCATGTCAGCCATCTGTGTACAATCACCTTCATGCCAGCATTCAGAATTCGAGAAGAGATGTAGATAAACTGTGGGATACCTGTGTAATGCCCCCTTATTATTTCCTTCGTAATTTTTTGGTGTTTCTAATATTTTGAAAAATAAACAAATTGTAACAGCAACTGTAAACTTATAATGTAAATGTTGATTACAACAGTCAAGCTAGAAATTTTACCAAAACCCTCAAATAACCCTAAAATACACTCATATTTGATTTGCAATCAATATGGCAGCAACAACAACATTAATGTTTTAAATTCCAATATGGGAAAATGGTTTCAATACTGGTATGCAATCTGCAAATAAGTTTTCAGAATTACAGTTTTCCCAGACCAATTTACAATTGAGTGAATATGTGCAATATGGCTGCTGGTAGGGGACTCCAAATGAATACTCAGCACTCCCAAAGTCAGGTACAACACTATAACTGTCTGATATAACTGATACAGCACCTCATGTGATAGATATAATCCTCTAAAATGCTGGTACAGCACCTGTTGTTACTGATTGAACCCTCCAAAGGTTGGTACAGCACCCTAGATGATTGGTACAGCACTCCTAGGGCTGGAACAACTCGCCAAATATCTGGTACAGCACTGATATGATCTCCAAATTGTTGATGTGGCAGTTAGTGGGAAGGAGTTGTACGGCCATGGCATGAGCTGGAGAGCAAGTTGTATGGCTAGAAACAAGTCTGAAAATGATGCATAGAAGTAGATATCTTTAAAATATTGCAATATATTCGGATATATATTGGAAAATATTGCAATATATCTTTTCATGACAGGGTTTTCAACATTTTCTTGAAAATATCATGACTTTTTCAAAATATCTTTGATCAAGACTTTTACCAACATAAATTATTGGCAATATTTCACTGATAATATAACAGTAAAATAATTTTCTTTCTATACAAGCATCAGACCTACAAGTTTTTGGTCATTCTACTCTAGAATGTACAACACTATAACTAATACAACACCTCATGTGATTGATATAATCCTCTAAAATGCTGGTACGGCACCTGTTGTTACTGATTAACTTTCCAAATGTTGGTACAGCAGCCTTAATGATTGGTACAGCACTCCTAGGGCTGGAACAACTCACCAAATATCTGGATGTGATCCTCAAAATCGTTGATGTGGCAGCTAGTTGGAAGGAGTTGTACATGTTGGAATATAACACTCCAACGGTTTAACAGAATGTATGTGTCATCTGTTAGTCTTAGTTTGCTTTTTAAGTTTGCTGTCAATAGTCACAGTTCAGCGGCAATAATTTTTGTTTGCTGTCAAATTAGTTACCATGATTATAGGAAGTTGTTGAAGTCAGTTACATCTATAAATTTGTAAACTCTATTCATGAATAATATGCAATGAGTGCTTATTTGTTGTTTAAATTTTTTAATATCGCATTAGAGCTAATGGGAGGTCTTGTTGTTGTGAGAGTGTAAGTTTGCTGTTGCTGTTAAAGTGAAGTTTTCTGCTGCTGAGCTGTAAGAATTGAGAGAATGTCAGCCATTATTGAAGAACCACCAGATGATAGTGATAATGACTTCATTGAAGATGAAGTAGTTATTCTATTTTGAAGAGGCCAACACTTTGAAGACACAGAGGGATGCAGTAGAGGATAGATAGATGCTCAATAGTTTGAGGTGCTTGTGGATCAAAGAAACTATACCTCATTGGGGTTATGAGACATACATGTGAGGATTGGTGTCCAATAGTTTAGAGGGGGATCCGAAGTCTGAAATGGTGTCCAATGATGTTGGGAACTTGGATGATAGCTAGATGACTATACCTGCAATTGGGGAGCAGCTTGAAGAATTCTTACTAGTTGGAGAACTGTCTTCAAAGAACAGCCTCTTCATAATGTATTTTTTTTTTTTTTTGTGTTGGAATATAACACTCCAACAGTTTAACAGAATGTATGTTTCATCTGTCAGTCTTAGTTTGCTTGCTTAGTTTATTGTCAATAGTCACAGTACAGTGTCAATAACTTTAGTTTGCTGTCAAATTAGTTACCATGATTATAGGAAGTTGTTGAAGTTGGTTACATCTATAAATTTGTGAACTCTATTCATGAATAATATGCAATGAGTGTTTATTTGTTGTTTCAATTCTTTAATAGTACGACCATGGCACAAGCTGAAGAGCATGTTGTATGGCTGGAAACAAGTTTGAAAATGATGCATAGAAGTATATATCTTTAACATATTGCAATATACCCTGATATATCTTTTCTCAACAGGGTTCCCAACATTTTCTTGAAAATATCGCGACTTTTTCAAAATATATTTGATCAAAATTTTCACCGACATAAATTATTGGCAATATGTCACTTGATTATATCACAATAAAATAATTTTTTTCTATACAAGCATCATACTTACAAGGTTTTGGTCATTCTACTCTAGAAACTTTATAAACGGGTTATACACCTTGAATGGTTTAAGTAGTCAAAATGTTCAGTTGACACTATTAAATAGCAATTATATTTGTTGCCAAGGGACAATTGTAATTATTGTTGTTATTTCAAAAATGAATGTGGTTATCAAGAGTTGTGAAGACACTTGGTATAATTGGGTTTGAAAGCATTGTGAATAGGGAACATCACAATCATTATTGTGACTAGGGGAGAGGGGCCAGTAGTCGTGCAGACTAACTTTGTCAACATGTAGCGATTGATTGGAATATTGTAGAACTTTTATTTTTTATTTTTAAATGTGGGTTGGCCTCTTATCTATCTATAACTAAGGTTTGGAGATGTGACTCATCAAGCAACTCGTCACATCAACACATCTTTTGAGGAGTGTCTAAAATTGACTTTTTAAATATTCAACCAAAACTTAATCATGGGACCCCCAACAGTTGAACAAAAAAATACCATTTGTTGCTTGTAAAATATCATATTTTTATTTCAAATAATATTAATATGCACTAAATGTACCAAATACCTATTGGTAACCATAAATCTTTGATATCTCTAGCTTTTATATTCAAACATCTGGACCAATAGTTGAACACAAAAAAAATGTTTGTTGTTTTAAAAACAACACATAATTATTTAAAATACAACTTATATGAAACAAAAATGGACCAATAATTGAACACTAAATTTTTTTGAAAATCCTTCACATTCAATGGGAAAATACATGGTATTTATTGTGTTCACCTTTTATATTTGTGATAGGACAAGCTATTAATATAAATACTCCAATGCTTGTACATTGCTACTCCAATAGTTGTACACATAAGAACAAATATTTTTTCACTTAGATAACAATACTTGTTTAAATGAGCGTCTTATTTTATTAAATGAGCATTTTATTTTTTAAATGTCACACACAGTAGATAGTTATGATATTTTATTTGAGACAAAAAAATACTTATTTCACTTCTTCATGCATGTATTTATTTTTTTATTAGCTGATAGACTATATATATTGTGAATGCAGTCTCAGCCGAAACCTGTCTCACACTGGTGACCGCTCCCGTTAAACCATTTTTCGAAGTTGTTCACTGTTCAGAAACCGCCTAGATCAATTCTGTCCTCGCCGTTTTTCCCTTCTCATATTTTCGTTTAGGCAAATAACGATGCGGCGAACAATATTGTGCCTCCCGTAAAGGCAAATACCCACGCGGCAGTGGAGTGTAGAAAGTTACGGCGATTTTTCATGGCACGAAATAACTATTCAATGTCTCCAATTTAATTAATATTTATTGCTTCGTATTCCAAGTTTCACATATGCAGTTCATTTCAAACTTTTTTTTTAAGAACAGCAACGCTTTTACTTAATTTTTATTTTTTGTAGAGCGAATAAAAAGAGCAATGTGTGCATATAAATAAATTACGTTTATGCATAAATAATTATAAATGCTTTTTATATGGAACAAAAATATTGTAATTAATAAACATTCGACATTATTATAGATACTATTACATTTTTTTTTATGTAATTAAATTTTTATTATTCTTTTATAATTATTATTACATTAAATTATATTATTATATTATAATATTATATTATTTTATTAAATTATTATAATATTATAATATTATATATTTGTTACTATATTTATCATCATTATATAACGTACTATTAAATTTGTAGTTTTATTTTTTTTGATACAACAGGGGTGTCCCCGCGACCCAGCCTAGTGGCCCAGTAGCCCTTACCTTGGTTACCTAAGGCAAGCTAGGGCAAGACTAGTCCCCCTGCAAATGAGATCCCCCGCCCGCAAGAAGTCCCACCTCTTAAACTCGGGAGCAAAGTCGAACCCGAGACCAATAGGGTGCAAACCCACTATCCAAGCCAACTCTACTACCCGTTCAGGCTAATATTAAAT
This sequence comes from Sequoia sempervirens, assembly GCA_007258455.2. NCBI lineage: Eukaryota > Viridiplantae > Streptophyta > Pinopsida > Cupressales > Cupressaceae > Sequoia > Sequoia sempervirens. Next base: position 24,833 of record VDFB02330639.1, read on the forward strand.
TTGTATTATTATTTCATAATAATATTTATTTATTATTATAGTTATTATTATACTCTATTTTAATATAATTAAATTTGTATTATTATTTTATAATTATTATTACATTAAATTGTATTATTATATTTAGTCGATAGGCTATATATATTGTGATTGCAGTTTGATCTGAAACCTGTCTCACACTGGTAACCGCTCCGTTAAACCATTTTTCGAGGTTGTTTGCTATTTGAAAACTATGTATCAATTCCTCTACCAGCAACATGTCATCATATCTAATCGATTTTTTTTCCCACTCCCCCGAGAGTCGCGAACATTACCAATTCATCCACCAACAGCATGCTGTCATATCTAATCGATTTTTATTGCCCACTCCCGTGAGAGTCGCGAACATTACAAGACCCATTCAACATTGGCCATCCCTACTCTTTATGAACCAGACGAGAATAAGGAATGATTGGTTATGTTGTGAAGGTTCTACTATTCTCTGAGTTTATGATATGGTGTAATCATATACCACTACTGTCAAATCGTTTCCACTGAGATTGAATATCTAATCTAAGCTTTGCTATAGTCATTCATATCTAGTGTGTTTAGGTTTTAATTACATATACTTTTCTATCGGCGTAACCCTTGCACCCTTTCTGGTCCAAGTGCTAGTTATATAACATTTAGAAGTTCTCATGTGTTTAAGTATGGGTCCACTTTTGATCAACATTTGGTTATTTTTTTATTTACATTTGGACTATTTATTTACAATATATAGTATAAATATGTGGTAAGATTGGGTATTATAATCACAATTGATTGCGCGACTATTAGACCCTGCACAACTACTGGCCCCTCTCCCTTAGTGATTGTGATTGTTGTCTTTGATAATAGTGAACACTACTATCATTATTCATGATTTGTCAGCATAATCATTACTAGACAAAATTGTCAAATGATTATGCTATCCTTTGACTTGTCATTATTGTTGCATTACAAATGTAGTGTTGTTGACAGTAGTCATTTCTACTTTTCAAGGGATATTGTTGTCATCATTTCATTTGTAAAATAGTTATATGATTGAGGTAACTATTAGGGAATTTTAATTGTTAGATTTGTTGTTACTAATGTCATATCCGTTGAGATTGTTGTTATCATTATTGTCTTTTGACATAATTCTTTTTGTGACTAGTAATCATGATCAATAACATTTTGTCATTATTGTGATCTATACATTCTTGATCATTAGCATCCTTATTAGTACTATGATCAATTAATATGGGCATCAATACTACTATCAACATTATAGGAAATCTTGATGATCAAGTCATTAATATGAAACATTGTTTAGACAAAACATTGTTGTTTTGAAATGCTAGGCATAAATGATGCCATTGTTGTAAACTTAAAAGGCATTTGAAGAGGTTGGGGAGACTTTCATTGTCAACTATAGTTACCATTTTGTGTTTAAACTTTAGTTTATTCTTTTTGACTTGATAGTTAAGAAGAATGGTAGGGTTAATGAGTTGTACTTACCTTAGTTGCATTTTATTGCATTAAAGGTTCATCATCATTTTGGGAGAGTTATTTATTAACATTGTTAAAGACAATTATTTTACAATTATCTATAATTAACAATTTCAAAATTAATGAGAATTTTATATTTAAACTCATGTACACACTGATTTAGTCTCACTCTCTGTGTAATTAGAATGACTTTTGTTATGAAACAACTTGCACAATATAATAAAAATATGTTGAAAATACTTAATAATGTCATTTCTAGGAGACAACTTTTTAATCCACTTTGAGGGGGATATCTCGAATATTTTTCAATAAGAACTCAAAACTTCACATGATAATAACTAACTCATACCTCTTATATATACCATATTTATGCTTATAATAATTAACTCATACTTTTTATATATACCATATTTTTGCCTAGAATATCATCTACACTAACTTAAACAACATAATTTTTAAGTTGATCTAATTTTCTAAATAAGAATATATGATTGATAATATGATTTAATTAAAAGTTAAAGTGGCCACAAGCTAACTACTCAGAACTCGATACACAATATAGGGTTATAGGGTTAAGGGAATAACATTCCTGCCCTCCCACCTTTACAAGTGCATTGTGTTTGATGCTAATTAATTATGAATGCTTTTGTATAAAATCTTAATTTTCTTTTGCTTCTTTTTCATCTTTTTTTTTTTGTTTTTGCTTCTTTTTTTGTTGTTGTTATTGTTTATTTTTTTTCTTGTTCTTGTTCTTGATCTTGTTTTTCTTTTCTTCTCTTGCTCTTGTTCTTCTACTTATTCTTCTACTTATTTTTCTACTTCTTTTTCTTTTGCTACTTTTTGTTGTGAAGAACTAACCTCCAAAAAAAATCTAAGAACCTCGCTAATTTATAGTTTTGGAGGTAAATTTGGAGCAAACTCTAATTTTACAATAAATCACACAAAATCAATTCAATTAGTCTAAAATTTTTATTGTAGTTGAATAAGTCTTGAATCTCACTTAAAAAAACATTTGTAGCCTTGGTAGTGAATTGGTGAAAACCTCAAATTTTGCAATAAATTGTTTAATTCTACTCCTATTTCTTTGAAATTTGGACTATTGATGCTTTAATGTCCTTGAAAAGTTCTCCAAAAATCAAGATTTTTTTTCTTGAATTTGAGAGATGTGCTTCCCAAAATGAATTTGGTGGAAACCTTAATTTTTTATTCTATCAATTAATTCTACTCCATTTCTTCTAAAATTTGGATTGTAGATGGTTTAATATGGCCTTGGAAATCGCTCCAAAAATCAAGAAAAAAATTGTCAAAAATAAGAGAGATGTGCTTTCCAAATTAATTTGATAGAAACCCTAATTCTATAATAAATTGCTTAATTCCACTCCAATTTCTCTAAAATCTGGATTGTAGATGATTCAATATGTCCTTAAATAACCCTCTAATTTTTTTTAAAAAAAGAACATTAAAATTTGAAAGTTGTGTTTCCCAAAATAACCTCCAAAATAAAATAAAAAATGTCTTGCCTTTGCAATTGCAAGATCATGCTTAGATACAACTTGCAATGAAAGAACTTGCACAAAAGATGAATATAATATAAAATATTCTAAAAATACTTGATAATAATTGAGAATAACAAGCTACTTTGTGGGGGAAAACTATTGAAATGAGAGAGAAAAATCAAGATTGCTCTGGAATTAAAATTGAGTCATTCACATTGCACCAAAAAATCTATTACATAGTATTGCCTTTATAAGGTCATTATTCTCATATAAAACTAATTACAGGAATATAACTTCCAAAACCAAATTTATTTATTAAATTAACAATAGCATGTTAATTTATTTATTTAACTATTTTATGTCATGTACTAAATTCTAACACCCCCCTTAGTACTGACATAGAGGAAAACTAGAAATTAGTACACATATTCTTTGTCACTTTGATGTGGAATTTCTTGATCACTTGAAGTGTGGTCCTTTACTTCAATTATCAAAGAGTTATCTTGCAACTTTCCATCAAGAAGATCTTGTGCTCTCTGTTTGCAATTCAGTACTGTTGATGGTGTTTTCTGCACAACAACTCGGACAGAATATAATATCCTATCTCTCTTGAAAGGTGAATCTCTATCAGCAAGCCTCAAGAAATAACCCCAAGGTGTCTAATGTCAGGTCTTGACAATGCATAAACAACTTAGTGATAAATGTGAAAATGCTAGTAATCACAGTGGGACCTTACTACAAGCAAAATACTGGATCAAAATTTATCAGATCTAACAATATGTTGATACTTTAATCCTAGATTTAACCCAATAATCAAAGAAATAGCAAAAGATAAGGGTTTCAAAGATATTTCTAACTTGATACTAAACCTAAGATTAACAATGAAAGTGACCAACACCCGGAATGGACCAATCCCTCAAAACTGATCTCTACTTGACCCAGATAAATCTGCAATCTTATAAAAACAGTGCAATCTTCTAAGGTGTTAAGATTTTCAAATCATGGAAATTCATTCAAACAACCCTATTGCAGTCGAAATGAATAAACCTTCACAACCGAACTCAAGCACAACGAATATGAGAGTCCAGGATAACTTTGCAAAGCAACTAACAATCAGTTGGTTGCGAAAAGTATGGACTGGGGGATTGCTACAACATTCAAGTATCAAATCACAAACATTATTAAATCGAATTTAATCTAAATATTAACCTCCTCAAAGCAATTTTAAAGATAGAAGAACAGGAACCATGCAAGACAAGAGAATACCAGTATGGCACCAAATCACAATGTTATTACTTGTATTCGAATTATCCACTATAGCAACAATTCCATTTTTTTGTTACAATATTTGCTTGAGAGCAACTACTTGCTAACTTTCCCTAATTGATTCTCTTCTAACTATTTTTGCTCTATTCTACTTTTTATTTATTTATTTTTGAACTACTGCCCTTACAAAAGAGGCCAAATGACAAATATATGGAAACCCTAGGAGACCCATTGGCCCAGCAAGAGCTTCGTAACATTAAATCGGCACCACCAGCCAGCCGAGAGAAAGTCAAAACGGAACAAAGGAACGCATTAAACGCACGAACTGCTCCCAGGTCAGCCCGGGATTCCCGACACAGCTCGAACCAATGCGCTTCGAGATAATCGAGAAGCACAAATCACGACGTAGTTGAGCATTGGCTGCCTTCACCTTTGTCCTTGTTCCGATCTAGCAGTTCATGAACCTTTAGAAGTGTCCCATCCATGTCGGCTACTGGCGGCAGAGGCAAAACCCTAAGTCAGTTTTCGATGGATACAATTTTTTCTCTTGAGTGTTTGATCGACCTATCCTAGTCCGCCTTATATGTCATGTACTTATCAATAACTCGAGGTAGGTGGCAGCATCATCCAATTGGTGCTCAGAAATAGAATCATCATCAAGTGGCTTATAAACATCCTGCCACCAACTTCTCAACTGCTCCAAACTCAAACACTCGGGAGCAATCTTCATTCGTCCTGTCATGATCTCGAAAAAAGCAATACATCCATTATAGATACCAGTTAGGATGTCATCAATTTGCCTTCTTTGTTTATAAATATTCTTCAACACTTTCTGCCTAATTTGCAGTGCCTCGAACCACTCCCAAGGTTTGGTAGCCCTAGAAAAGGGAAGAATCTTGTTGCCCACTAATCTATCCTTGGTGTATCCCATGATGGTCCTGGTCTTCTCCAACAGTAGGTCTGTATATTCCTTATCTAGCGCTAACACCTGCTTCAGCCAATCCATCGTCCTGGCAGTATCCTTCCCTATTGACAGAATTTCCTTAATAGCTTCATCACCTTTTACTTGCACTCCTTTCAACCAATTGGCAGTGGAAAGGGTGGAGGCTTTCATCCTTTCTAGCTCGGTGATGGTCTCTTGAGGCAGAGGATTTGCAGCAGAGGAAGAAGGGTTAATGGATTACAGGGGCTTAATTCCTCCAAGCATTTCCTGAGATTTTCATTCTCTCTTCAACTCCTGCTTGGTCTTCATTTCCTTCCTCAAACTATCCACAATAACTGTACTAGAGACCTCATAGTCTTCAATATCCTGCTCAACTAATGTGTGTCCTAGATTGAAAGTCTGAATGTTGTAATCTTTCCCTACCACATCATCCCTATTTCTGTCTGGAGCAGGGGTGGCGATGTGAACAACTTTGTTATGTGTCTCATCTCTTTCAATCCTTGAGATCACCCTGGCCTTCTTCTTACCTTTGCCTTTCCCAATTTTAGCTAGGAGCTCATCCCAATTCGGTGGCGTGTCTTCTATCACTACTTGCTTCCTTTTTATTTCTCTGTCAAGCCATTCTGGAACAACATGCTCTAATTGCACTTGGCTCAATCTTGATTGTTCTTGTTGGTCTCCTGATATTTCCTCCTCCAAATTCAGTTTCTCAGGAGTCTCATCCTTATTCTGTTCCTCCCCAATGTGTTCCTCCTTATGCTCAGGTGATGGGACCTTTTCCGCTTCTTTCTCCTTTAAGGGAGATTCAACTCCATGTGTGATTGGGGACTCTGCATGTGCAGCCAAGGGAGACTGCATTATCTTTTCAACTTCAGCTTTTGCATGGTAAAGGTCACCCTCATGGAATTCCTCTGCCTCAATATCTGGATAATCCTCAATATTCCCTGCCTCACCTAGTGCACTTTGGGCTTCATAAGAAAAAGGAACATCCTCCTGTTGCCTCTCTTGGGGAATGAAAGGGGGAAGGTCTACTCTAGGTGCACTGTCCTTCGGAGAAGGATTCCTAGACCTCCTTGCGTATACTTTCACCTTTTCCCCTGAACTTTCTACCTCAACCACAGGCGGGGCAACTTTTTCCTATTTTTTAGAACTTTCCTTCTCTGACAACTTCACAATCCTTCTCCTCTTTAGCACAGGAGCATCAGTCTTAGGATTCTATTCTTCGGCTTCCTTTCGTTCAGTCCTTTTAGTTCTTGTCCTCTTCTTAGCCTTTGGACTTCTCTCCTTTTCGGCTTCCTAGGCTTCCTCTCCTTGGACACCTTTTATTTTGACTTTGAAAGGAGAATCCAACTTACCCTTTCCCTTAGGATCCTGCTTGGTAGATTCTTCAGAGGTGGAGTGGGGGTCAAGGTCCCCCATCAAGTTGTAGGTGCATTTTACTCCATTATTCTCCAACTCCCATATCGTATGCTTGAGCCACATCTTGGTAACCTTGATGACTGGCTCCATCAATTGCTTCAGTTCCATTTTCTCCTCCTCTAACCAATTTACATCACCAATTGGTCTATCCTTCACTGCCTCATAGGCATGATCCTAGATTAAGTTCCCCATCATCTTCCAATTGATCAGGCACTACCCTTACATTATACAATCGGACTGCATCCACTGGAAGCTGAGAGAATTTCTTCTTTCTGACCTCATACTCATCACTGCAGTTGGCCCAGTAGTCCTCCAAGTTCACCTTATGGCTATACTCTCTACTGGCCTTCTTTTGAGCCTCGTCTGTGATGTCAAATCTGGACCTCTTGGAGTGGAAAGACAGATTGAGGGTACTCATTTCTTCCTCTGAAGCTTGGGAAGAAATAATGGAAGGACATGCCTCTCCAGTACCAATCCTCAGGGGAAAATCTCCACCAAATCCTGTCTTGTGTTTGTCCTTTTTGACAATAGCGTCAAAGTCACAAATCTGCCTAGTTACTTCCAACAATATGATGTGATTAGTGGGATACCTTGGAAGTCTGTATGGGGCCCTTTGGCAGCCATCAATCCGAATGTAGGAGAAGGTTGGGAATTGAATAAACCAAGCTCCATATTTCTTGATGAGCTCCTTGGCTTGGTCCGAAATTCTGACATGTTCTGCTCCTTGAAGCATTCTTATGACATACATGGTAAATGCATCATTTTCCCTCCTATAGTTTGAGCCTTCCAAATGCAACTGAGGGAAAACTTCATAAATAACATCCTGCCCAAAGATTCCCTTCGTATCCAACCCTTTGTAGGGATGGAATCTTGCAAGTGCATAGACCAGATATGAAGTCATTGTGAAAGTCTTGGTCTGCAACACATTGGATAACTATTTAAGGAGTACTCTGCTAATCAGACCAGCCCAATGATAATTAATTAATTCCCGTTCCATCCTTACAATAGCATGACACATCCAATTCTCAAATACACCTGCATTCCTCAATCCAACCACCCTACTGAGTAATGTAATAGCATCATAGTACTCCTTGAATTTTTCTCTGAATAGCTGCTTTGGCAGTTTGGAATAATGTGACTTGGGCTTTTCCAACCAAGAGTTGATGAACTGCTGAGATTTCACAGTTTGTTCTTCGTAGAATTCCTTGGCGGACCCCATGGTGAATGCCACCACATGAGATCTGTATGGCATATCAAAAGTTTGAGCAATAGAGACAGGGTTGAGATTTGCTATTACTCGCCCTTGAGGACTGATAATCTTCTGAGTGTCCCGGTCATAGTGTCTGGCACATTCTAGGACGAGCTCATAACACTGCACTGTTGAAGGGAAACCAGCCACATGTGCCAAATCTGACTCCTTCATCCTTCTGGCCACCAAAGGGAGATCTTTAGCCACCATTCTTTCTTTGAACTCTTCGTAGTCCCACTGTCCAACGTTCGTATCAGTCACCTCTAACCAGATCGATGTGACTTTGCTCTCGGGAATCTTGCTCTTGATGTCCATTTTGATCCTTTCCGCATCAGACATTGAAGATCCAGTTGCCGCCTTGTCGGATTCAGCCTACATCCAACATGAAAATCACAGTAAAAACCACAAGAAGGAAACACTAACCCATCAGAATACCATCAGAATAAACCTTATGTAACCAAAGTGTCATTAGATATCATATGAGACGTTCAAAATATTTTGGGTTTCAAGAGCAGTCGTGGAATCTGGCCAGCGAGGAATTTCGGGAAATTCCAGACTGATCAGATTCCAACGGGATAGCCAGGAAACACCTACCAAATCATTAAACCTGATCATGATCAATCAATAAAACACATGGGAAATCCAAATATGACATGAAATAATTGCCAAATGCATCACAGATCATAAACGAATCCAATTATCTCACGTTCCTTTATATTTCATCAGATTTTGAGAAAATTCATGAGGGGCGGATTCCCGCGAAGAACGAGCCAGATAGGAAACTTCAGAAAATCAGGGAGACACCGGATTTTAGAGAAATCCAGGCTTGGCGGAAATCCACAGATGAAGCAAAAATCCGAACCGACCAACACAAAGGGGGCACACTTCAGCCAAATAAATTTCATTTGGAATGAGGTCATGCCGAGCAGGGCGTGTCTTGCTGACAAGCGACGAGGATACACATGTCGATGGGAGATTTATTTCCGGGGTGAAGTCATGGAGAAACGATTTGGTCTCACAGACCATCGGGGTCCAGCGAATACTTCGGTCGGACAAATTTTATTCGGGATGAGGTCATGGCGAATTTTCTTGGTCTCACCGACTAACGATCTAACACAAGAGACCTTCGGTGTGAGAAAGATACTGTCACAGTGAACGAATATGGACTCGGGAGGGCTTTCAGTGTAACGTCTCACTGACGAGGGAAGTCATGGCGAAGCAAATGGATGTCTTAGCATTAAGTTTTGAGTTCGGCTAGAGGTTCCAACGACTACGTAATGTTTTGCCGATGCAGAGTTCTATCGGTATAACCTCTGGCTGTCAATATGTGGTCTCCCCGAAAAAGATCTGGGCTCGCCAAGAAAGGAAGGCTTCGTTATGAAGTCCTGGTGACCGTTAGGAGTCTCCCTGAAAGCGAAGATCTCGGCAAGGGTAGTGAGCTCGCTGAAAGGTCTCTCCGAACAGATAGAGTCTTCCCAACTTTGAAGGGCGCTCGACGAGAACAAAATATGTTCGGTGAAAGGTCTCACTGAAAGATGGAAGTCTTAGCGATAGAAGAGATTATCGGTAAGAAGAATGAAGGCCGTTATGACCTCTTGGCGACGAGGGTTTGTCTTGCCGACAGAAAGACTTTTCGGCATAAGAATTACATTGTCCCGGCGATCAAATATGAACCTAAGAAGGTTTCCGCAAAACATGGGATGACCGATATGACATCTCCCCGACTTCAGAGGGTCACAACGAAGGAAATCTGGAAGGGATGGATTATCCCAGAGGGACGAAAAATCCCGCATTGTTACTCAAAGTCACAACTTAACCCCAAACACCGAATCAATCACGAATTTCAAACATTTAAAATTAGAGCAAGTCAGGGATGGACCTTCAAAATATTTTCTTTGCATTCTAGGCCCAATTGAGAGAAAACTAAAGATGACTGGCGATGCCCTAGGTTTAAACCTCACTAATCCGCCATTAAAGCACACGCAAGCTCAGACTTAAAACTTTCGATCACCCAAAAATCCTACTAGGGATAACTCACGATTTCCAAAGCATGACTCCTCACAAGGTGAACAAATAGACGAACTCAGGACTTGCTTGGAAAACCATAAATCAAACAATTACCACGAAACCCTAGTCACGAGAACATCCAAATAATGCATAAAATCAAACCCGGATAGGGTTTATAACTTCAACGTGTTATCTGCAATCATCAATACAAAGCGAGGTAATCAAACATACCATGGTAAAGCGGATATCGATCCCAGAATCAGCAAATGCGAGGAAAATGGTATCCACAAAGAACAGGGGCACGAAAGCATCAAAGAAAACACCAGCAAATCGATCAATTCAAACTCAACAGCTCCAAATTGGATCAAACACTCCCAAGAAACACTCCTCAGCCCAAATGATGACAAGCAATAAGCATGATAGCACAAAAGACCCCGAAAATCCAGTTAAAAAACATCCTTCAAAGCACGTACGAAGAAATTAATGCAATCGATAAGACAGCCAGAGAACCCGGGAATCCGACAACAGGGTGGAATTCGGGAAAATCTAGCCCATGCGGAAATCCGTGAGTACCGAAAATCCTCGAACAACAGGGTCCAACCGGAGTCCAAGCGGGATCTGGGAAAATTCGACCGGGGCAAAAAATCTTGAATCCGAGCAAAAGCCCGAAATACATCCCTAACTTAAAATTTTCAACGAATAATCAGGGGAAAAACTTAGGCAATCAAAATAAACATTTAGGTGCGTGCCTAAGTAAGACAAAACCTCAAAATGAAAGGGCCAAGACGCCAAAACCGAAGCGAGAAGGGGGGTCCCTGCCTTCAGCAGGGCGTGTGTGCGAAAACTGCACAACAAGTACTACATGCCTTTTCTTTTTACAATAGAAACATGTGCCACTTGTATGTTTTAAATTTATCATATGTTTGGATTTTTTATTAGTACTAGCTTTGTTTTGTGCAGTCAATGCAACTTCTTCTGAAACATGTTTCTTTCTTTCATCAAGCAATGTGGATATAATACTTTCTAGACTTGGATTGATTTTGCTTAAGGTGAATACCTTGTGAGACATATTATTTGGAATACTATTAAATAGTATGGCTTTTGCATCATTTTCCTTTATTTATCAAGGAACAAAATTTACTGGTATGAGACACTATATCTTCACCTTCTTCCATTTTCAAACCATACAACTTTTGTTTAATAGTTATTTCTGCACTATCAACTTTTGATCCAAACAAAGTATTCAATATTTCCCAAATGTCCTTAGAAGATTTTCTAAAATCTATATGATGCAAATAAGGTTTAGATAAGTTGAGACCAATTATAGCCAATGCTTTCTTATCTTTTACCTTCCATTTTTGAAGTTCACCTGTATCTGTTGGCTTTGGCACTATACCATCAACAATTTCCCAAAGATATCTTTTAATTAACAATAATTGTATTTGTATTTTCCAATTGTGAAAATCATTTCCATCAAACTTTTCATAAAGGCTTAATTTATCCATTTTGTGTTGAATAAAATGTATCCTTAAAAAAAAAACTTATATCTCCAATATCCCCATACCTTTATTTTTTAGAAAAAACTCATAAACAAACCCTAAACAACATACCTTGATAGAAATTTCAAACAAAAAATCAATTGAAAAACTGTTTCATGCACTGGGTATTAGCTTAGGCAACAAACTAGATTTTGGTTACTACATTAAAAGAAAACTATGTGGGTGGAAAATGATATCGTAGCCTTGGGTGGAAGGCTAACGCTTCCTTTCCTCTTTGCAGCATCCACTTTCTCCTCCTGCACACTCTTTCCTCCTCTCACTGTGTGCAAATTTGAATGTCTTTTATGCAAACTTCGTGTGCAAACTTCTCCTCAATCACCTACAAATTTTAGATATTATTTTTAATTTTTTAGATTTTGAATATGAACATGAACAGAATGGAGGAAAAACAATGGAAGGAGTGACCAAGATGGAAGAGAGAGGAAATGCAAATGAGTGATGAATGTCATAGATTTGCATGTGGTCTGCATTTCTCCTCTATTGACAAAATGCAAGAATGGTGGATGGACATCAATGGATGTTACACGTGGTCTACAATACTTGGCCCTTGAATGAACCGCTTTGGATGAAAGAAAAATAAATGGAAGGAAGATAGAGAGGTCAAGCAACCTGGCTTTGATGACATATTGAAATGAGAGAAAAATCGAGATTGCTCTGGAATTAAAATTCAATCATTCACATTGCGCCAAAAAAAATATTACATAGTATCGCCTTTATAAGGCCATTATTCCCATATAAAACTAGTTACGAGAATATAACTTCCAAAACCAATTTTATTTATTAAATTAACAATAGCATGTTAATTTATTTATTTAACTATTTTATGTCATGTACTAAATTCTAACAAAAACCTCCAAATATTTCCAATGAGAACACAATTCATAATCTAGTGATCAAATAAGACTCACTAACTACTATATATCCTGGTTATGATTAGGATATCACCCAAGCCGACTTAGATAACATTATATAATCCCTATGCCGACCTAATTGACTAAATAGAATATAATAATGATAATATGACTTAATTAAGAGTTAAGGCAACCACGAGATGACTACTCATAATTAAGGGTGTAGCATGCCCCCTCTTGAAATAAATTTTAAATTTTATTGTATTTTTTAGGTTGCTAATGTTTTTCCATTTCTTTCAATAATTTTCTAAGAAATTGAATAATATTTATCTTTTGGGATGCCGAGAAATTCCCAAGAAGGATACTGCTTCTATGAAACCCTCTAAAGCATACAAATCATCTCTCAAAGTTATTAGTGTGAACCTAGTATTTTATTCTAACCTAGGTATGCAAAATAACTAAAATGCAAGAAGGAAAACACAAGAATCACTTCAAATGATTAGCCTAAGGAATAAAACACAAAATAAAGATGATAAAAGAAAACAATGATTATACCTTTTGTGCAACTCCTTGGTTGGCCCTTGATGTTGTTGACTTGTGTGCTCCTTGGATGGTTGTGTGATGAAGATAGGTGCAAGATGAACAATGTGGATGCACTAGGATTTGAATGCTAATGCAAATGGACAATGCTTGGAATGGCTTGGAAAATGGAGGATAATGCTTGCAAAATGACTTGATAGTTTGATAGCATGAGGGTGCAAAATGACTAAGTGTCCTAAATGCATTAGAAGAGGGGGTATTTATAGAAGAAGTTGAATTCTTTAGAGAATTCAACGGTTGAGATTGAACCAACATGACCAAGATGAAGGGATATGGTGAGTTGAGGACTCACAAGCCTTCACATCTTGACATGTGGAAGGTGAAGTGGCCAAGGATGTGATGAGGTGTAAGTGAGGTGGAAGAAGGACATGTGATGTGGAGGAAGGACAAGTACTTGAAAAGTACCTTGGGATATGAGAAGATTTCTTCAAAAAGGAATTTCTTGTCCCCAAATGAGAATGAAAGTGACACTTGAGGAATTTTAGAATTCCTCAAAAATCTCCATGAGGAAGAGGAAAGTAGTTGGGAAAATAATTGTGAATTAAAAATTCACATGATTGGAAGAATTTAGTGGCTAAGACAAGGTTCCCAAAAAGGTAGGATTTTGACACATGTGGGTGATGTGAGAGGTCCAAGGTTCTAGAAGACTTTGGCACATGTGAGTGATGAGACAAGTCAAATGTTCTAGGACTTACATGGGGATAAGGAGCCTTGGAAGGATAAATGTGAATTAAAAATTCACATGGAGAAGAGAGGAATCTTGGATGAATAAATGTGAATTAAAAATTCACATGGGAAAGAGGGTCAATGCCAAATATGGAATATGTTATAAGAGGTTGACCAAAAGGGTATGCTAAATGTGGTAGGATGATTAGATTATGGTAGTGCAAATACATGATTAAGAAAATTAACAGGGGATTAGAAGCGAGTGGCAAAAGTTGGAGGATGTGACATTAATCCTTGATTAAGGGTGTGCACATCTTAATCATGAATTAATTAAATTAATCCAGATTAGAAGAGGATTATGGATGATGTGACAAGGAGAGAGAAAAAAGAGGAATTTAAAATTGATTTTAAAAAGCCAAATGACTAAATTAAATAAAATTGACATGTTTATTTAATTTAGAGAGGAAAAGGGGGTAAGGTAAAGTATTTAATTATTCAATTAAATACTTTAGAAACCTTAGGCAGAAGATGAAATATTAATTAAATAAATCGTTTAATTAATATTGACGAGACAGATGAATAGAGTAAATGATTTTGACCATGTGGAAGTGGTCAAATTTAGATGTCTACATTTTGCCTCTCTTCAAAATATTGTTAGAATAACAGTGTTTCGAAGAAAAGAAAATGCAGATGACTTTATAGAGGAAGCAACCAGAAAAAGATGCCCTAGCACGAGGAGAGATGCATGAGCTGCCCAAACGGAGGGGAAATAAATGGAGATGCCCCAGTTTTTCCAATTTTGTGAGGGAATGACCATGACAGAGAAAATGGAGAAAATGGTAGGGTATGCCCCCTTGAGAGGGCGATTGGGGAAGAAAAAGGGGCCCCGGGTGACTTCTTACTATGAGAAAATGGAGGGCACGGTTGGATAGAACTCAAAAAATGAAGTAGGTTTGGCATTTGAATGGAGTCAAACAGTCGTACGGTGTGCAAATGGCGGCCTTAGGAAGTTAGGGAATTAGTTGGAGAAAAAAAAGTTTAAATAAAAAGGTAAAAATACCCTTTAGTGAAAAAGGAGGGAAAAGTTATATAAGGTAATTGTAGAAATTACCTCACCTCATTTGCACTATAGCAGTTGAGAGAGAGAGAGAAGAGAAGAGGAAGAAGACGGGGAGCCACAATGCCGAAGGACTACGATTCATATATTATCCACCAAGGGGACGAGGTATGAAGATTCTATCGCGAGTGCGCGGTCCCATGCCAGGTTAGAAACAAAACTCTTTCTAGTATTTTAAGCATTTTTGTAATGTATTTCGTAATGTTTATGCAAGTTTGAAAAGGTGGGTTTTGTTGTTGGGATAGGATAGGAAAATGGGTTAGAGGAACAAATTGGATTTTTTCCAAATAAGATTAAAAAAACAAGTTTCTGGGGGTGGAGCCGCCTTGGATTGGGGCAGGTTTGCCCCAGACAGGGGCGAGTCCGCCTTGGAAAAGGGTAGGTTCACCCCGGATGGGGCAGATCTGCCCCACATCCAGGGGGGCGGGGCTATCCCACAGCTGAGTGGGTCCGCCCCAACTTGGGGCACGACTGCCCCAGCCCGAGGCGTGTCCACCCTAGGCCAGGGGTGGGTATGACCCAACCCGGGGAAGGGGTGAGTACGCCCAAAATGAGGGGGAACCTAGGGGGGAGAGGAAAAAAAATGGAAGAAGAAAGAGAGAGTGAAGAGAGAGGAAAAATTAGCAATATGTTTTCTCGAGGCTGGGAGAGAAAAAAGGGTAAACAAACTGACATGTGGAGTGGTGTGGATGCAGAGTTTTGACTCGGTGCGGACCCATGAGAGGCATTTAGAGGTGTTAGCGGCAACCATGGTGGCTATGACTGGAGCTGACAATAATGCCTTGGCTGAGGTAGGATTATTGCACTTTTTGAGCTATCCATCGATGAGAGCCCATTGAGCTATGTTGACGACACTCATAGAGCGATGGAGTTCGGCGACATCAACATTCTATCTTTCGATGAGGGAGATGACAATTACATTAGAGGATGTGTGGCGCATCCTGAGGCTGCCCATAGCAAGGCGGCTAGTGAGTGAGGTGGTTTCAACAGGAGTAGAGCTAGATCGCACCGTATTTGTGCTATTTGGACGAGATGATCTGCTCGTGCATAAAGGGCAGTTAGATGTGGACCGATGTTTGTCACTAAGGGTGCCACCACTACCACTTTTTTTGTGTGGACTGATCAGTGGGATATTGCTGCAAGATCGAAGCAGGCGCTTCTACAGTTTACGGTTTATGGAGGTGATCCGACATATTGTCGAGGGACGAGAGGGATAGTTTTTGTGGGGCACATGTGTATTAGCATATCTATACAGAGATATGCATTCCATTTGTTACCGAGAGGTAGTGAGTGCGACATATGTGACTTTATTACAGGTATGGGCCTGGCAGCATATTAGTATTGTTAGGCCATTAGTGGTGAGGAGAGGACGGGCAGAGGAGGAAGCGCCTGTAGCTTGGTGGTATGGGAAGGAGGGGGGTTGGGTTTTTCATTATGGGATGTAGGGGGATATGGTCGGATGGAGGAGAGTCTTTGATGACTTGCAGCAGGAGCACATAGTATGGCGTCCATACATGTTTTGACGATTTGTGGGATGGAGGGAGGATGAGAGGAGACATTGAGATTAATTCATGAGTAGGTTCTTTTTTATTGGGAGGGAGTCTCGCATGGTGGAGGCACATTGACTAGAGAGAGTGGCAAAAAATTTTGTGCTTACCTAGGATATCCTACCAGGTCTTGACACGTTTCGCCGGATCAGTCAAGAGTGGCCATGGGGAGATCGTATTTCGCTGAGGGCTGCCAGAGAGGCTTGGGAGTTAGTGGAGCGAGTGCACTACCCAGAGAGGGTTGTTAGGGAGGTAGATGCAGGGGTGATAATGTGATATGTCGGGTGGTTTCATAACTACTAGTGGGATAGGATTACACCTGCGCAACCCATTGTGGGGGCCTTAGGGTTTGGATCAAATGATGAGTGACGATTGGCGAGGGAGGGAAGAGAGAGGAGGGGACAACAACAAAGAGGACAAGAGGTAGTCAGGGTCGAGGGGTAGCAGGAGGATGCATGGGTTGTAGGACAACAAGATGGAGCACAGGAGGAGGTTGGGGTTGCAGGATAGCTAGAGAGGATGAGGAGGAGGAGACAACGGAGGTGGCATAGAGTGAGGATCAATGCAGAAGAGGGGATGGATGTAGCATTGTCGGGTGATGGGAGAGGGCCAAAGATGAATGCAGCATGACAGGGAGATGGGAGGGGATCAAAGGTTGAGATGTTGGATGTGCCTGTGGGGGAGGCGAGAGTTGTAGATCAATAGATGGGCATAGGGTGTAGAGTACGACTGAGGAGAGTTCTGGCGAGGAGCAGGAGGATGCGAGGGCTGCAAGACAACAGGATGGAGCAAAGGGTGAGACGAGGGCCAAAGGATAGTCAAAGAGTGTGATGAGGAGTAGACAACAGAGGGGGGCCCAGACAGAGATCGGAGCTGAGCAGGAGCCCCCCGTGCTGGAGATAGGTATGAGTGAGGAGGGAGAGGAGCTTGAGGGAGAGGTGAGGTTTTTAGGACGACAAATGAGGGTGGAGAGGAGGGGACAACCAAGGAGGATTCGAGTGGCAAGCAGGATTAAGCAGGGTCATGATGAGGCAGGGATGGATGTGATGGATGTTGACATTCATGTGGTGGATTCATTGGCAGTAGTTCTAGCTACACCAATTGAGGATCCTATTTTTTTGTTGAGGGGGGCCCAAGTGAGGCTATGGGTGACAGAGCAGAGGCTAAGGATTGCAGAAGCTAAGGCGAGCAGAGTGCAGGCAGCAGGACAGAGGGATTATGGTTTCATCGTGGATCATCTAACCTCAGAGGTACATGATGCAGAGAGGGAGAGAGATGAGCTACGAGAAGAGATAGAGGGAGTATGGGGTGAGCTATCTAGGGTGACCTAGGATCATGACAGACTACAGGCAGCGATGACCACAACACAAGCGAGGGGACAGCCAGAGCCCGGAGGGGCAATAGAGTAGGTCTCAATAGAGTGTCAGTAGTAGGTTGAGAGGGAGATGGAGGCGTTGAGGGTAGAAATGATAGGACTATTGGGGGAGAGGATTGAGCTCCAAGATAGGGTGTCTTCTACAAAGACAACTCTAAGGGATGCAAGGGTGAGGATGGAAGCAGTAGAGGCTCGATTAGAGATGGTTCAATGAGAGAGGGACACAACGTATGTAGATGTGCAGGGCCTTTAGGGTGAGAGGGACAGAGTGTAGACCCAGTTACAGGTGGTGTAGGAGGAGAGAGATAGGGCCACAAAGCAGGTGCATACCTTACAGAGGGAGAGGGATGTAGTAGTGGCTCGGGAAAAGATTGTAGAGAGAGAGGTGGCACAGGGTCAAGCACAGGCAGCCCAGGGTGAGGGGATGGAGATAGAGTTGGAGGTGCAGAGATTACAGTCTCAGATACAGGCTATGCAGGCGCAGATGCAGGATGAGAAGGATAGGGCCGCAGAGTAGGTAGCATGGCTGACAATAGAGAGAGATCAGCTGAGGTTGGATCATGATGCATGGACACAGGAGAGGGGACTCATTACTAGAGACTGAGACATATATAGACATGAGTTGAATGCCACCAAATGTTAGGCTGTAGAGAGTTTAGAGTATATGAAGGAGGCAACCTACTGGATGATCACGTATCAACATGCAGTTCTAGATCTGACGCAACACACATTTCAGTATGTCTGACAGACTCCGCAGATGCCAGTGCCATCCTAGACACTAGGGACATGGACTCAAGGATACAGTGAGTCACAGGGGACACTCCCTCGCAAAGGACCGTTGTCGGATTCTCCATAGAGGTCGAATGTGGGCAGATCTTTTGGTAGGTGACGGGATATCAGATTTTGACAGGTGCAAGGTGGATGGATAGTACAAGGTAGTAGTGATGCAAATCCTTGTACTTGTACTTTATTTTGTGATTTGATGTATACAATGGACATGTATTTGATGAAAATTATTATGGACCATGTGATGGATATTTGGTTTTGATATTATGATATGCGATAGCCCTTATTGAAACTATGTTATGTTTATGATGGATGATTCTATTTATGCATATGTGTATGTGTATGATTTTATGATGATGACATGTTTATGATTGTATATGTTGAGTTTTATATGGATGCCACTAACATGTGTAATGCAGGAGGTGATGCATGTTTTATAATTTTTATCTATGATGGATATGGTCCTAATGTGATGAATGATTTATGATTTTATGTATTATGGACCTAATGTGATGTATGATTTATGATGGATATGGACTTATGTGATGCATGTTTTGATGATTTTATGTATTATGGACCTAATGTGATGTATGATTTATGATGGATATGGACTTATGTGATGTATGTTTGATGATTTTATGCATGATTTATGATTTTATGTATAATGAATATGGACTTAATGTGATGAATGTTAATCATATAAACTAATGTGGAAATGTATGGGCCTAAAAAATGAATTGATCATGATTAATCAAAACAACTTAATATAAGATAATAATGTAAATGCAATGATCATATAATACAACATGAAATGAACATAAGTGTCAATAAGGACCCACGTGGGAATGTGGGTAGATGATGGGAAATTACATCTATAAAAAACCATAGATATCTTGAGAAGAATGGGAGAAAGGGAAGGGGAATATTTGCACAATCAAAAACATAGGTTAATGGATAGGGATGAATGCAACAAAAAGAATTATGAAATGTGATCCTAATTTTAATTTTCCATCTTCAGAGCACTGATTTTTGCTATAGCATAAGACACCAGGTGCCAGGGTCTATGAAACTAAGGCAAGTTAGCATCTAATGCATAAAACAAACACAAAAGACAAGGTTATCCCAACACCCCAAAGTCGTGGAGACCTTGGTCGGGCTAGGTATTGGGATAACCACAAGCACAAAGGGATGTCCCCAACGTAACACAGGATCTTGGAGATCCTAGTGGGTACTACGTGGGAACAACCCAATAGGAAACAACAATAAACAATCAAGAGATGCCCCTATGTTAACCCATCAAAACACACCATAATATGATAGATTATGGCGACCTTGACTAGTTGTAATAGGGAGCTCAAACAATAAACAAAAGCCAAAAGCATTAAAGATCAAAATCAAATTCAATCATCCTTTTCCATAGGATCACAAGGATGGATGGGGTTGATGAGGTCTGTTAGGAAGGATGCATCTTGTTGAGACTAATGATGGATACTAAACTAAAATGACCTAGATGACGCATGATTTTTTTTATTAACCTGATCTTCTGATACTAGAGGATCCTGTTTGTGAAGAACTAGCTAGATAAGGTCACTCTTGACAACACGAAACAAGAGGCAAGACAAAATACTAACACAAGACTAAAATACCCTAACGATCTAGGGGCTCGGGGGCTGATCAAAGATTAGCCTTGCCTATGTGAAAGCACAGAGCCCTTGTAGTTCAAGAAAAGACCATGGATAAAATCAGAAAGAGGACCAATGGAGATTGATGAGACGACGAAAAAGTAAAGTAAAGAAAAGGAAAGTCCCAAGGGTGGATCAAAAGATCAACCTTGCTTACGTGAAAGCGCAGGGGAAATGTAGTTTGGAAGAGACAAACGACGACCGACTATGGATAAAAGTGAAAAGGGGATGATGGAGGTAGATGATGGACGACCATCATGGGATGGTCAAAATTCCCCGGGGGTGGATCAAATGATTAGCCTTGCTTACGTGAAGGCATAGGGGCAACATAGTTCGACAGAGACCAAAGAGATCAACATGACTAGATGAGATCTGAGTGGAGACTGACATGATGATAGGCCCTAGATGATGACAAATCGACAAGACAACTAGACGAATGACACAAGCATAGATGAGGATAAAATCTTAGGATGACTAATACAAGATAATTGTCCAATGCTCAATCAAAACATACCAAGTGGCCAAGGTCAGTATGTGGATGGAGACATGCAGTAACTAGGACACAAGGTAGATAATGATTAAGCTCTCTACGGATGATTCCTGTTACCAGGTTTTCACCAACCGTACTTATCCTAGGAACCACCAAGAGTGGTTTTCACCATAGGATGAATTTATTTCTCTTTACTATTTTTGGATTTTTCCTAATTTTTTATTTTTTTTGTATTT